>CATKHJ010368448.1:0-21578 GCA_949750685.1 Vernicia montana | reverse complement strand
ATTAAGTTTTAATAATATTAAGATATAACCATATATTACAATTAAACATTTTAAATTCACTACATATATGTTTTAGAAAAAAAATTTTAATATATGTTATGATTAATTAATGAGTAATAATAAGAAAGTATAATGTATTAGTATGTAAGTCCAGTAACATTATCATTTTGATTGTAATTATATTTATGTGATACTAATAAAGTTTTAGACTAAAATTTTGTTAGCATCTAATACTGTAATCTTTAAAAGTATTGTTTTATTAATTAACATTTATGAAATATATTATCGATAAGAAATTATTTGTAATAGGCTAATAGTTTGTATAAAAAGTTAGAAAGTGGTTATAACTTATAATAAATTATTTATTAGTTTTAAGTAGTATATAAGTCAAGATTAATATTTTTTGAATTAAATAAAATATTAATATAATTATATTTATATATTTTTACAGTAATTATATTTTTCTAGTTTAAAATCATTGATAAATTTTAAGTTTTGATTGTTTTTGTTCATATAAATTATCAAATTGCATATTTTTATTTTATTTTTCAAGATATCCGAATTTTCGTATTGTATTAGACCCGAACCGAAATATCCGATATCTGAATTGTATTGTACCGAAATTTTCGGAACAATACAATATGAAGATTTTTTATTTTGGTTCTGGTTCCGGTTCTCCACAAATTAAAATCTCTGAAATTCAATCAAATCCTAGAGATTTTCAAATCCCCTGGATTGGACCGAACCGTGCTTATTGATCTTTACTTGGAACTTAATTGGAATAATTTCATTGGCCTAAATTACTCTTTTTTATAAGACTAGTTTTTTTTTTTTTTTTTTTTTTTTTTTTTTTCATGGGCGTTGCACATGATTTATTTTTGTTATTAACCCATGAATTAATGATGTAAAATATTATTTTATAATTTATTAGAAATGAAAAATAAGGAAATGAATACAATAAGAAATAAAATCTAAATTATTATTATTATTTTAAAATTAATTAAGAATGAAAATTAAGAGAGCAATATTTAACTATAAAAGAAATAAATATTTTTAATATAATAAAACTAATTAAAAAATTACAATTAACATGTAAAATCCATTAATTTTTTTTAAGTTTGAATTCGATACACAACGATTATATAACTCATATATAGAAATAAAATATTAAAAAAATACCATAAAAGAATTATAAAAACCCTTCATTCTTGATATTAATTAGTAACATATCATGTACAATTAAAATTCAAAATCAATAGAGTACTAAACAAATATATAGTAATGGGTCATTAACATTATATAATATACAATATCTTATGGAGTTAAACAGCTCCAAAACGTTAGTCTGCAGGAAAACTGTCAAATGCAAAAGAAAATTTAAAAAAAAAATTAGTGGAGAAAAAATAAAACTCAGTTCGCACAATAATCAATCAAACCCAGAATTTTTTTTTTGAGATTATTACAAAATGAGTAGAAATTAAAGAATACTAATCACTACTTCTCTAAAACCGGGAAAAAAATTTGAAGAAAACCAAAAAAAAAAAAAAGGTACCCAGAAAATTATTAAAGAAACAAATTATTTTCTCTATAACTACTCAGGTACAAAAATAACATGTTTGTAATATAAATTATGATACAAAGAAAATGCTATAAAAAACTAATATTCTATTTATAAATTGATGTACATTATATTATTTGCAGATAAAATATTTAAAGTATTTTTTACGACGCAACGTAAGCAAAGAAGCAAAAATTAAATTAGGATTTCAAGTTTTGATTTATTATTTGATCCTAAAAAAAAGGCAAAACATGGGTTTAAATAGGAGTATCGAAACTTAGATAAAAATCTATCAAAAATAGCAAGATTATAAAATTATACCAAAATAAAATACAGATTTAAATAAAGAAAGCGCCACAGACGGCACTAAAATCAGAGATTCCTATCAAAGTTTCTATCATAAATAAAAAGTTACAATAAAAAAAAGGGTTAATTTAGAGGCAAAAAAAAAATTGATCGAAAAACGACGTCGGTTAGTGTCAAAGGCGTCAGATTCGTTGGCCCATTTTCTTTTGGATCAAGTATTTGTAAGGCTCAAAATTTCAACTGCCTCGCACTATTATTTTTTCTGTTTGAATCGCTGTCTATCCAAACGGCTCAGAAACCCTTTTGTAAGGGCCTTCACGTTATTTTATAGAATGCAAATACTTGATAAATTGAGATTTGATAATAATAAAATTTCAAAAATTAGTATTATCTAATTGATTTGATAAATTACAATTTGATAACAATAAATTTTTTAGTATTATCTAACTAATATTTTTATCTGAAAAATTTAAGAGTATTTGTTAGTGATAAGAATAAAATTTTAAAATTTTATTTTATCTAATTAATTTGATAAGTTGTAATTGTTTTTGGAGAATTAATTTTAAAAATCAGTATTATCTAACTAATTTGATAAGTTATAATTTATTTGTGAAATTAAGTTTAAAAATTACTATTATCTCATTAATTTTAGTTCTTATCTTAGTTAATTTATGATTAAATAATATATAAATTTTAATTGTATATATAAATTAGTGTACATTATATATAAATACAAATTTTAAATTATAATGTACATCAACTTATACATATAAAATTTAATATAGGCTAAAATCTTAATTTTTGTCAATTTTTAATGTCTATATATCAGTCTTAGCAAACCTAATTAATTATATATAATTGAAAATATGTTGGCAAGTAATTAATTATTTATCTATTTAAATTAAATTATTTAATTATGAATTATATCTATTATATGAGTTATATCTAATCTATGAATTATTATTTTAGGCATAATTTATCTATAATAAAAAATAATAAAATTCAAATTCATATGATAGAAAAAGTATCAAGTAGAGAATTAAGTTTTATTGTAAATATTTATTTAAATCATGTTATTTTTTGTCCGTTCAAATGTTCTATTTTCCCCACTTTTATATATATTATAGATGGGTAAAAAAAAAATTTAATTCTTTTATTTTTCCTTTCTTTTGGATTCTCAATTATAAATAATATTTATTTAGTAATTAATTATCCTAAATCCAATATAATTATTTAAACCCATCTAATACTTTTTATTTAATTGATCTAATGCATAGAACTTTGCAGGTAGTGACGGAGCCATAAATTTTTTTTTATAGGGGATCAAAATTTTTAAATCATAATTTATATTAAGGTGTATATATAATTAAACTAACTTCTATATATTTAAAGAAAATTTTCACCTAAAATAAAGAAGGCCAAATATAATATGTGCCAAAATTTTTATAATTTTATACTTAAATTTTTTTGTATTTTAAAAGTTAAGAGAAGTTATGACCACTCTCAGTCCCCCTAACTCCATCATTATTTGCAGGACACGAAATAATTATTTTTCATTAGGTGAAATTGCTTCAGCATTCATGAACGCTTTAAGCCACCAAGTTAATATAGATCTTGTTATTATCTAATTAATCAATTTGTCATGTTATTTCATTTTTCTAATTTGATGCTTTTCTTTAAGCATTATAGGAATTTCGAGGGTATGATTGTATTAATTGTTATTTTCTTAACTATACATGTCTAACAATCAGTAATTGGCCACGGCTAATCACGCTGCATAATTTTTCTCTTGCACTCCTTGGAATTACATCAAATGTATTTTATGATTATTTTCATAATTTTGTTTTTGTTTTTTTTTTTTAATGTCTATATTAATCTTATGTCTTCTAAATCACTTTGACTTTTTTTTTTTTCATTTTCTTTTTGTTGAATGACCATATTAACCTTATTCTTTTCTAAATTATTTTGGCTGGTTGGTTGATATGCATCCATTTTTCATTAATGATGTTTTGAATTTTGATTTGCAATAAACTTTCATTTTAGCCTAATTTTTTTTTTTTTTGACTTCTTTCTCTCATGCATTCCTTATATCACGTTGAATATTTTGCCTTTTTTTTTTTTTTTTAATTTTTTTATATATATATATAAATTATTGTTTGCTTTTTTATTTTTTATTAAATGACCATGTTAACTTTATTATCTTCTAAATCATTTTTGACTTTTTTTTTTTAATTATCTTTATAATCAAATAAAACAAATAAGAAATACCAACTAATAAATAACAATTGGCCATAAGTTTACTAATCTTGGGAAACAAATGATCCAAACTATAACCACTATTTTAGCTATGGAAACCTTCTAAGCAAAGGCTATATATTTAGAAAATTAACATACATTAAAATTGCATCATAATCACTGAACAATATTGGATAGTGAATTTAATAAAGTTTTGTCATGTTTTTAACCCAAACAAAATATACGCATGTATTTTAAAATTTCAAAGAAATTATATTGTTAACAAATATTAGTAATGGGTTGTTAGTTGTTAGATAATAAATGTTGGTTGTTAGGTTGTTACTTGAGTTAATTTATTGCTCAATCCTCTTGTATATAAATAGTCTCATTGTAACTCTTGAAAACAAATTCTGAATAAACTCTTCTTATTTTGTATCTAATTAACATGGTATCAGAGTCTCATTAAAATTTTCTCTTTGAAAATTTTAGTATGAAATTTGGTCCCTTGTTTTTAATATACACAGTTTTGATTCAGTCCATTTTGGGTCGGTATTTTGTAAACTTACGGTGGTTTATATATACCAATATGTTCCACTCTTCAAGACGAATTCAACGTAACAAACCGGAGCCTAATCGGACTTTGGATGAGCCCGTACGAACCTTTTAAAATTTCAGGTACTGTTCTGTAAATCTGCAGATTTAGAGGTTGAAGACGCCTAGTCATCCGCCACGTTAGCACAGTCAACATCCAGTCAGCGCCACGTCAGTATTCAGTCAGCGCCATATTAACATCCAGTCATCAAGTCAATCAATCAATGTCTGCCACGTGTCATTCGGTTCGGTTTGATCAAACCAGTTGACTTTTGGTTTGACTCACAAGTTCAACCACATCTGTACCGGTTTTCAGATATCAGGAATCGATTCCTAAAGTTTTTCGACCTCCTGAGTTCATTTTTTGTGTCTGTTTTGCCAAATTCCAATTTCATCTTTAGTTTTCAGCTCTGCATTCCTTAAAAATGGAGAAATCAGACATTTTGAAATTCGAACACATCAGCACTTCAATCCACCGTGAGATCCGATCTGATCCGCGCACATACCCGATTCGATCGACCAGCCCAATTCGTTCTGATCCGACCCGAATCCGTTTTGATCCGCAGTCTGGTTCTCTATCTGTTTTTTAGCTTCATAAAATGGAGTAATTACATATTTTGTCTTTAGTAGCCACTGTATTTTTCAACTTGTTTTTCAGATTTATTAAGCAAACTCAAGTTGGCATTTATGAGACCATCTTGAGTTTGAGGAGGGGTGTTAACAGATATTAGTTATGGGTTGTTAGTTGTTAGATAATAAATATTGGTTGTTAGTTGGTTGTTAGGTTGTTAGTTGAGTTAATTTATTGCTCAATCCTCTTGTATATAAATAGCCTCATTGTAATTCTTGAAAACAAGCTCTGAATAAACTCTTCTGATTTTGTATCTAATTAACATATATTAATATCTAATTTATATAATTCATCAATCAAGATAATTAACAATTATCACACCCAAATTATTATGTTTAATTTGCATTTTAAAAACCTCAAAATTTTCAATAATAAATTAGATACACATGAAGACCCACACAAATTAGGTATCTATAACTAAAGATCAATATTTTATTTAATAATAATATAATTTAAAGAATAAAATAAAGTTGAAAGTATTTATAAAATAAATCAAAAACAGACATGCATGTTGATTTAGGGTTGGAGCATTGAAAAAATTGCTCGACTCTAACCATCGCTCTGTCTCATGCCTAAAATTTTCAACACAATCAAATTGATTTTTATTATCATCCATTCTCATGAATTTTGAAAAACATTGAATAAGAAATGTTAGTGTGAAAACACTCAAGAAGAATCAACAATGGTGGCTACTTACCTTACCATTGTCAAAGCTCCCATGTGCAGCTCCAGCTACTCCATGTGCACAATCAATTACTCCTTCAATCAAGCTTTCATTAATCACTCTTTGTAATTTTATAAATAACATTGTATTTTCTCTTGTAATTACACAATTCATTAATATAAATCATATGTTCATCATGTAATCTAACAAGAAATAAAAAAAAAAAAAAAGAGTATAGGAAAATACTGCTACTGATATTCTATAAAAAGAATAGCAATAAGAAATTTTTTTGCGACTTAAACAAAATACAAAAAGAATATAGAAGCAAAAGATACCTAGAATCTTGCCGTTTAAATTTTCCTGCCCTCTTAATATAAGGGTAAATTTGGCATTTCATATTTGTTTTATTTGATTATAAAGAAAATGAAAAAAAAAAGTCAAAGTGGTTTATAAGGCATAAGATAGTGATGCAGCCGAGTCGAGTTTTAACTTTTTAGACTTTACTCGATATTTTTTTTTTCAAACTCGAGCTTGAAAATCATGTTCAAACTCGATTCGTTAATAAATTATAATTGAGCTAAACTCAAACTAGAGTTCGACTTGTTTTGAAACTCGTTTATAATTTATCAAAATACTCAACATTCTAAATGTTTATTTATAATAAAATAACTATAATAAAAATACTTAAAACTAATATTAAAGCAAAGCAATCTAATTAGTGAAAAAAATTCAATTATAAAATTGAGTATCACATGTATTATAAAGATATTAATTAATAAAAAAAATATTTTTAAAAATTAGAATATTAGATTATATAATAAGAAAATATTAGATTATGTTAGTTATGAGAATATATATTTTAGTCAAATTGAATTATTAAAAAGTTTATAAGAGTATTAAAATATATTTTTTAAAGTGTCAAAATTATTAAGTTAATAATAATAATAATAACAATTAAACTATTCACGAGTTTATTAATCGAGCTGTTCGCGAGCCTATTTACTTGCTTATAATCGAGTTGTTTATGAGTTTAACTTTACTCAAATTCGGCTCGTTTATTCATCGAACCTTAAAGTAAGACTTAAATTTAACTCGTTTATAAAACAAACTGAACGCGAAAGAGTTTTTATCGAGTTGAATACCGAATCACTCGCGAACGGTTTGGCTCATTTACACTCTTAACATAAGATTAATATAGTTATTCAATAAAAAGAGCAAGCATGAATTTATAGAAAAAATCATAAAATACATTTAATGTAGTCCCAAAAAGTCCAAGAGAGAAATTGTGGAGCGTGAATAGTTTGGCCTTAGTAATTTCCGATAGTTTTTTCTAGGTGACATGTGTCCTCACGTCTTAAGTGTGGAATTAATAATGTTCGAAGTAATGTCAAAGTTAAGACTCTTCACATTTCTCAAATGATGTGTTTAATGGAGATCGAACTTGAAATTTTTTTCACAAACTCAGCATGTGTTGTCAACTGAGATAAACTTCTCTAGTCGTTTTTAAATTTTTTTAATTGCACGATAAACTTATTTTTAATGTGTTAAAGAATTTTTTGTAAACTTATTTTTAATGTGTTAAAGAATCTTTTGCATGCTCTTAATTTGATTTGTTGATATATTATTTATTTAATTAATTTAAGTAATTGATTATCAAGTTATATATATATTTTTTTATTACAATTAGCAAAGTGTTTTCATAACAAATGTTGTACTACTTATAAGGACTGACCCACTTATTTTACTAGGATATATAAATTGAAATATGCATTTATATTGTGAAAGAAAAATAATACGAAATTTAAAATTAACATTATTAAAAGAAGTAATTTCAATTGGAGTTACTAATTCAAAATTCTGACTTTTACTTTTAATAATAGTGATAATTAATGTTAAAACTAATTAAAAAGATAAGATTTTAATTTCACCAAGACTAAATAAATTAAATAGTTCCACTTGTTTTGAAACATTAACATGAAAATTTTGAAAATGATGAAAAGAAAGTTATTGGAGATTATAATTAAACTATTCCAATAACAATCCCCTTCTCCATTAATATTAAGAAATAACAACGGAAGAAATCGAGAACTTTTGATGATTTGCTGCCCTTCGCAACCACCTAGTTTGACGGTCTCCATTGCAAGTCGTCACACGCTAAATTGGAATATCGATGTGTAATAGTCACACGCTTGTAGGTCTACATAGAATATTTATCTATATTCCCCTATGGCCCTACCCTATAGTTAATTGTTGATTTTTTTTTTTTTAATATGAAGATCAAATTAATTAACTGTAAACGTTATAGATTATATAATAAGAGTAGTCTTTTGTTTATATAATTTTAATAATAATAGTAAGAAATGTCATTATTGTGAATAAAAGAATTCAAAATCGTCTTTCATTCTTTACATTTTTTTTTTTAAAATATGAGAAAATCAATCAAATTAAACATGATAAAATAATTTATAATTTAATTATTCAAAAATTTGAATCTGAGTCCCAACCACTCCAGCACATATTTGAAAAATTTAAGTCTTATTTCAACTAATGTTTTGAAAATTTTATCCTATAAGAATTTGTGTCTTACTTACTTCCGAAGTATACATCATAGTTTTTCTTTTTAAATTTCTTGATGCATGTATTAATTATAAATTATAAAACTTGGACAAAGCTTAGAAGAAACTTATTGGCATCTTCCATAAAGCACATTATTTGAAAGATTTGGTCTAAGATTTAGGGCAAAATTTAGGAAGTCAAATGAGTAAAACATGCTTCATAATTCATATACTTGTTTATGTATTAGACTAGCAAGCAAACAAAACAAGGGAAACACATGACATTCTAGCTAAACTATATATATATATATAATATAGGTCACAAGCAAATCATTTAGTCCTGTCGTAGATTAAAAAAAAGAAGCCTATATGTCCCTTTTTTTTTGTCAAAAGAAAGAAAATAAAAGATGCCTATACAAATTAAGGTTCAGACAAAGTAGTTGGTTGAATTGTTGAAACAAAGGCATTGCACATTGTTAACAAATTAAACTAAGCAATATATATATTAAAAAAAGAATATATTAATTATTAGTATTATGTGAGTATGTGACCATATTTCCAAAGCAATAAAAAAACAGTGTTGCATTGATTAATACAGGACGAATTATTATTTCGTTCCTAACTTATGATTAAATTCATTAATAAGTCCCTGCTTCTTTAGAAATATATTAATAGGTCCCTAATATTCAATTCTGTCAATTAAATTTTTTGGCATATTCTATTTATTAAAAATGAAAAAGACAGATCTGCACTTTGCTTCTCTTATGCCATTAGAATTACATTTTTTTTAAAAAAATTAAATTGCAATAATTTGCTAAAATGAATTTTAAAAAAAATTATATGTATAAAAGAATATTTAAATAAATATTTTAATGTTAAGATTTAATTAAATAGATTCTTTTATAATTAAGTGTTTTAATAGATAATTTTTTTTAGTTTTAATAATAAAAAATTCCTAAATTTTAATTTTTAATTTTTTAATGGCCAAACGAATGAAATCCTAAAATCTTCAATTCAGCCTTTGTTGGCACTCCACCAAAATGTCAGCCCCTGCTTCACCTCCGCCAAAAAGTCTTTCTTAATTATCCTGTTGATTTAAGGGATCATTTGCCTGAATATGGGTTATGATTGGTTTCTAAGCTACTACATGAATACGCTTTGAAATTCATACTCTTCACTCATGGTCTTTTAGTTCAAGTTTACAAAATAATGAGAACATAATAAATGAAGAACATAGCAAATTAGGACTTGTGGTGGGGTTAAGTGTCAGTGGATTTGTTATTTTTATTGGTTTGATCTGCTTTTACTTCTGGAAAAGAAGTAAAATGGGAAAAGAAAATGATGAAATTGGGTTTGATTTATCAATGATGATTTTGAAAAGAGTACTGGCCTTAGAAAGTTTATTATGTCTCTCTCTTTATTTTTTTGGCAGAGAGCAGGGGTTGGCGAAGGAGGTGAAGCGGATGGCATTTTGGTGAAGTGCCGACAGCGGCTGAGTTGAAGATTTTAGGGTTTCATTTGTTTGGCTATTAAAAAATAAAAATTAAAAACTGAAAATTTAAGAATTTTTTATTATTAAAACTAAAAAAATTATCTATTATAACACTTAATTATAAAAAATATATTTAATTAAATCTTAATATTAAAACATTTATTAAAATATTTTATACATAGATTTTTTTAAAATTCATTTTAGTAAATTATTGCAATTTAATTGAAAAAAAAATGTAATTCTAACGGTATGAGAGAAGCATAGGGTTGAAAAAAAGAAGAAGAAGAAGAAGAAGAAGAAGAAGAAGAAAGAAAGAAGAAGCATAAGGCAAATCTGTCTTTTTCATTTTTAATTAATGAAATATGCTGAAATATGCACCAAAAAAAAAAATTTGGACAGATTGATTATTTAGTTAATGTAATTAAACATTAGGAACCTATTAATGCATTTCTAAAAATACAAAGACTCACTAATTAATTTAATTATAAATCAAGGACGAAATAATAATTTACTCATTAATATAAGTGACCCACTTTATTTACTTGAAACTTTGTGGGTTTTTTTTTTTTAACTATAAGGTGATATATATCATATGTGTGAATTGAAGAATAATTATAATTGTAACAAATATTTTTATTTTCTTCATTAACCCCCTAAAAATAATAAATAATTTTATTTAGTGTACTTATTAACTAAAAATAAAAAAATAATTTCACCTAAATAAATTTGTCTTTCTATTTTGTGAGAGAATTTATTTTCTCCCTTTTTTTTTTTTTTCCTAATTTGTAAGTGAATTTATCATATATAATTTGATTTTTGTTCATATATAATAGATTATTCAAAGAGGAGTGACCCTCCACTTTTCATAACTTGCTATAAAATGTGAAACCTTTGACTAAGAAGTTAAATTTAAAACTCTTAATTTTTTTTATACGCTCTTAAAAAAAAAAAAAGAGAAAACCAATAGTATTAAATCTTATTGTAAAATTGTCTTGAATTTAGCCCAATGGCCCAAGTTTATTTATTTTTATCATTTAAATGTTACATATTATTGTCTAGAAATATCTCTTCATCTACTTAAGTGATTTATAGCCAAGATTTTCCTTTGCCAAATGGACAAAGTTGTGGAGCTTTTAAGGACATAAATGTGGAGAATTTATGTTCACTTATTGGTACTTGAAATGCACTATAAATAGGCGCAATACCTTATTGGCAGAGGCATTAGAAATCAATTTAGAAAGAGTGAGTGTGTGCATAGTAAAAGTGAGTGATTCTTTGGCAAATTTCTTAAAAGGTCTTTTATAAGTTTTAATCTCTCATTTAGGTCCAACAAAATAATATTTTGTAATTTCTTCATTATTTTGTTGATACATTTAGAGATGTGAGTTTATTGGGTGTATTTGGGTTCAAGAGTTTGAGTGTTATTCTCCATTTAATTTGTACTATTCATTTTAATTAGTGGATTTTACTCATTTCTCGCATGTGGACGTAGGCTTACGCTGAACCACGTAAATTTCGTGATTCTATTTTATTTCTCTTATTTTTGTCGTCCATTTGTTTTAACAAACTGGTATTAGCTGAGCTGAAAATAAGTGTGGTAGTGTAAAAATGCATGTCTAGGAAAAGTTCTAACTAAGGAAAAACTTGGTATTTAAGTATGTCCATTGTGACCCATCTCTCTTTCCTGAGAATTTACCTGGTGTACTATTTACGGACTATAATCATTGTTCCAGTATACGGTCATCATGACAATGACAAAATTTGATATTGAGAAATTTGATTGCAATATGAGTTTCACCATGTGGCAAGTCAAGATGCGTGCAATCTTAATTTAAAATGGTCTGCATCAAGCACTACTAGGTAAAGATAAATTACCTAGTACTATGGATAAGGTGAAGAAGCAGGAGATGGATGATAAGGCCCTTGCTTCCATACAATTATGCTTGTCAAATGAAGTATTGCGAGAAGTCATGCAAGAAAAGACTTCCAAAGATTTATGGAACAAGCTTGAATCTTTGTATGTTATAAAGAATCTCACCATCAAGTTGGTAGCAAAGCACCGTCTATACACATTCAGCATGGCCAAAGGTGCACCTATCAAATCTCACATTGATGAATTCTCTACTATCCTTATGGATTTAAAAAATATGGATATTTCTTATGATGATGAAGATCAAGCTCTTATGTTGCTTCGCTCACTACCTCCATCCTACAAGCACTTTAGAGATCTTTAATTTACAGTTGGCAAACTCCAAAGTTAGTGGATGTTAAATCAGCTCTATTTTCAAAAGAGCTTATCGACAAGGAGCTTGGAATGAGTAGAAATGACAGCCCAGCAAAAGGTCTACTTGTTAGAGGAAGGTCTACAGATAAGAGTTCTTCTAGCAATCAAAAATCAAGGTCTAGATCAAAATCTAAGCACATAAATTTGACATGTAATTACTGCAAGAAAAAGGGGCATATCAAGTCAGAACACTTCAAGTTGAAGAACAAGCAACAAAACAAAGATCAGAAGAAAGAGGAACCCGCTGGAGTCAGTGTTGTTCAACATCAAGAGCAATGTGATATGCTATTGGTTTGTGATGATGGAGCCAAAACCAGAAATGAATGGATTCTAGATACAGCTTGCTCATTCCATATGTGTCCCAACAGAAATTATTTCTCCATATATAAATCGGTGCAAAGTGGAGTTGTTTTGATGGGCAATAACCATGCTTGTAAAGTTGTTACAATAGGCAAGTTAAAATCAAGATGCATGATGGAGTAGTCAGAACTTTGACAGATATCCGACATATTCCAGACTTGAAGAGAAATCTTATCTCTTTAAGTACTCTGGATTCGAATGGCTACAAATTTATTGGCGGAGGTGGAATTTTGAAGGTTGCTAAAGGTTCATTATTCGTGATGAAGGCTGAGAAGATAGGCAAACTATATGTTTTGAAAGGTTCTACAGTTACAGGTACAGCAGCCGTGTCCACATCTTCCATGTCAGACTCTGATGTCACCAGATTATGGCATATGAGGCTGGGACATATGAGTGAAAGAGGTCTGTTAGAGTTAAGCAGAAGAGGTTTTCTCTACGGTTAGAGTACATCAAAGCTAGACTTCTATGAGCATTGCATTTTTGGCAAGTAGAAAAGAGTCAATTTCAGTACTGTAGTTCACATAACTAAAGGTATTATGGATTAAATTCATTCAGATCTTTGGGGGCCTTCATGCGTCCCATCAAAAGGTGGTGCTCAATTATGCTTATCTTCATTGATGATTATTCTAGAAAGGTATGGGTATATTTTCTAAAGCATAAAAATGATGTGTTTGCCACTTTCAAGCAATGGAAGGCCTTAGTTGAGAAATAGACTGGAAGAAAAATAAAGTGACTCAGAACAGACAACGGTCTAGAGTTCTGTCAAAATGATTTTTAATGAATTCTGCAAAAATGAAGGCATTGTGCGTCCCCTTACAATCAGAGGCACACCACAACAGAATGGTGTAGCAGAGCATATGAACAGAACACTCTTGGAGAAAGGTCGTTGTATGTTATGAAATTCTGGCCTATCTAAAGACTTATGGGAAGAAGCAGCTTCTACAGCCTGTCATTTGGTGAATGGTTCTCTATCCACAACAATTGGCTTAAAGACTCCAGAGGAGGTATGGTCTAGTAAACCGGTTGAATATTATGATTTAAAGGTATTTGGGTGTCCTGCTTATGCACATGTTAATGATAGCAAATTAGAGCCACGATCCAAAAGGTGCATATTTATTGGTTATCATTCTGGTGTAAAAGGATATAGATTATGGTGCCTTGATCCAAAGCCTCCAAAACTGATAATTAGCAGAGATGTTGTGTTTGATGATCTGTTATGCTACATCCCGGAAAGGAGACTTCTAGTAGAAAAGAAACTTCTGTTTCTCCTAATACAGATGCTGGAAGTTCTTCTAAATAGGTGGAGTTTGAAGTGGAGAATGAATCTTCTCCACAAAATCCAGTTTAGATCCCTACCTCTATTGAAGAAGAGGAAACACCACAAAGTGAAGAAGAAGACTCTATTACTAGACATAAACCACCAAGAAAGAGGATGAGGCCTCAGAGACTAGTAGATTATGTCTCATTTGCACTAGCTGTGGCAGAAGACACAAATGCAGTTGGTGATCCTTCAACATATTCAGAGGCTATCTCTTGTGATGATTCTGCTAAATGGTTAGTGGCTATGCAGGAAGAGGTGGAGTCCCTTCACAAGAATAGAACTTGGGATTTGGTCAAACCGCCTAAAGACAAGAAATTGTTGGATGCAAGTGGGTCTATAAGAAGAAATATGGTATTCCAGGTGTTGAAGATGCCAAGTACAAGGCACGGTTGGTTGCAAAGGGCTACATTCAGGTACATGGAGTTGACTTTAATGATGTGTTCTCACATGTTGTTAAACATAGCTCTATTTGTGTCTTGCTTACTTTAGTTGCAATGTATAATTTGGAGTTGGAACAACTAGATGTTAAAACCGCCATCTTACATGGAGAGCTTGAGGATACAATCTATATGCAACAACCTGAAGGTTTTGAGATCGAAGGCAAGAAAGACCATTTTGTTTGTTGAAGAAATCATTGTATGGTATGAAACAATCTCCTCGACAGTGGTACAAGCGGTTTGATTCTTTTATGGTTAGCCACAACTATTCTAGGAGCCAGTATGATAGCTGTGTGTATTTCAAAAAGCTTGCAGATGGCTCATTTGTGTATTTGCTGCTCTATATTGATGATATGCTGATTGCAGCCAAACATATATTTGAAATTAATAAATTAAAATCAGAATTGGGTGGTAAATTTGAGATGAAAGATTTGGGAGCAGCAAAGAAAATTCTTGGTATGGAGATTCAAAGAGACAGAGCTGTAGGAAAACTTTACCTTACTCAGAAGAGTTTTGTTGAAAAAGTTTTGGAGCGTTTTGGTATGAAAAATGCTAAACCTGTAAGTACTTCACTTACTGCTCATTTTAGACTTTCTGTTGCTATGTCACCACAGTCAGAAAATGATATTGAGTATATGTCACATGTTCCCTACTCTAATGCTGTTGGTAGCCTCATGTATGTTATGGTGTGTACTTGTCCTGATATTGCACATGCAGTCAGTGTTGTCAAATTGCTTTTGCAGTGTCGTATTGAGCAAATTGAATGTGAATAGAAGGAATAGATGTATTACGGAACCATGTAATAATCTGATGGTTTTTGCTATCCCAATCTTTGAGGCGATCAACAAATTTGATATTAGATTCATCTGGTGTTTTTATTGGTATAGTGATATCTTCATTGATAATACGCCAGAGTTTTCTACCAATTAAAAAACTTTTCATTCCTTGAACCCACAAGTTATAGTTAGATTCATTCAGAACGGTTGCAATTGGTTTGTAATATCTGATTTCTCCATTTTAAAAAATATGAGGCTGAAATCAAATCACAGAGTCAGAATTTGGCAAAACAGACACCAAAAATGGATTCAAGAGGCCCAAAAATTTTAGGAACTTGGCTGGTTTTTTTTAGAATCGGTTAAAAAAAGGTTGAACCGATCGATCCGAAAAAGGTTGAACCGGTCGGTCAAAGTAGACTGAACCAGGAGGCGGATTGGGCAGGACCAGAGCGTGGACCGCGGACCGAGTCGGGTCAGCTTGCTAATTAGGCAGAACTAGAAGTGAACCGGTTCGGATGTAGAGCGCAGATCAAGTTAGATACTTTTACGGATCGAGTCATGTTAGAGAGTGATGTGGGCCCCACTTTGGCTGACGTGGAGCCACTTGTTAGAATTTCAATGGTACACATTTTAGTGACGTGGCTTTTGACACGTTGCAGATGGTGGGTCAATTTGGTGATGTGGTGATAAAATTTCGGACGTGTTCATGGAAAGTTTACAGAAGGGATGACGACTTTGAATATGAGAGGAAAAATGTAGAATAGAAATGGCTGAGATTTTAATTCTAAATGAGCATGAGCTCTGATACCATGTTAATATTGATATCAGAAACAAAGACAGAGAACAAATGAGAGTATTGAATTTTTTGTATAATTAATTGTGTTTGTACATGAGAGAGTTACATATATTTATAGTGTTAGTATGTACAACAAGAGTCATAATTCAAAAAGAGTTAGTAACTATTAATTAGAGGAAGTACATGAATAATGAGCTGGAGTTTGAAACGGTACACATGTAGATAATGCAATTGTTGACTCCATTGAAGGTGAGTTGAGTTTTATATTTTTATATTAACAGAAATGTTGATCTAATTAGATGATTGAATTTAGATTTGTAGTTGTAATATCTATGTATTAAATGTTTGATCTCTGTCAGTGCTTGATTTGAGTTCACATATGTTTCAATTTGAAATTTTGAAATTGTCAATCACAACTCATAGAATGAGCCACAATTTTGGGCTATTCAATTTCAAGTTTAGAATTGTTATATAAAACCAACGATAGTTTTTGAAGAAAGATCAAGAAAACTAGGAGAGATACATTGAGAATGAGAGAATTAAAAATAGAAAAATGAAAACTAACAGAGATACTTTGCCTAGCAAATTTAATTATCTGGGTATCGTTTAAGATAAAGCAATTTCGGTTCTATGACTGATTTGCATCCACATGCTTGAAATTTCTGTGTTGTAAACATGAGTTCTACTTTTACCTTATTATTGACATTTATTTTTCCTGTTGTGGATTAGATGTTGAATTGAACTTATTTTGATCAACACCAACTTTTATAATTGGATAGCTTTTTTTTTTTTTTTTTTTTTTTTTTTTTTTTCCTTTCAATATTTTTTTATGCAAGTAAATAACAGAGAAAAAGAAAATTCTAGTAGCTGTTATATTATCTCAAAATCTCATATGGAAAAAAATAATCACCATAGAAATTGGTGAGCTTGTGTGTAAATTGCATAAAATTAATATCCTTAAAACACAAAATAAAATTAAAATTATGTAACATTATCAGAGAATAAAAGAATATAAAAGATATAATAATCCACCTTGCACTAATGTACCCTTCAAGTCTCACCATATAGGCTTCAAGTTTTGTAAAGAATCATCTTATATAAGAATGCCAATTTAATGTGCTAAATATTTGGGCTTCAATATTATCATTTGGAATTTTGAATTCAATTGAGAATATTAGCCATTTCTGATTTCTCCCTTTACCTCCTTTTCTCTTTTTTGTTTTAATTTTCCTTTCTAAGAAAAAACTTTATGGGTTGTTGATAAATTTCATTTGTGGTAAGGCTTCTTATTATTATTATCAAATGAGGGTTTCAACAAATTTTCTTTAATTCTTTCTTATTTTATTTTCTTTCCTTTTTATTAATTTTGTCCCTACTTAAAGTAAGAATTTTTATTTCCCTTTATTTATTGGTTTTGTCCTTTTCTTTAAAAAAAATTCAATACTTAATAGATAAATAGATTATATAGTTTGATGAAATCCTGCTATAATTTAATACAAGTCTTTAAATTTGACTTATATATCAAATATTTTTGAACTATCAAAATATAATAATATTTATGATGAAGGAAAAAGTTGAAGTGTCATCAAAGAATTTTCATAGTGAAAATATTAGGCCGAATTTACATCTTTTGACATTCATACTTCTACCAAAATATTTTGTGGCACCTTAAAATTTCAAAATAGCCTATTTAACTTTTGAATTTTTTAAAATACTTTATTTAAGCTCTCAACTTTTCAATTTTGTATAATTTAACATAAAAAATCCTAATCAGTAGACCCCGTGAGGTTACGTACTAATATCCTAGTGAGTTAAATCATTAATAAATTCAATTAGAAAGAAATATTATTAAAATGAGAAAAAATAAAATTTAGAATTAAAAAGAGGGAGAGATGTGGATGGCTATTAAATTTAACTATATTAAAATATTTATTTTTTTTTTGACACATAAGTTCGTGTGTTTATACACATTCAAATTCATAAGTTTATGAGTATTAGAGTATTAAATGTATATAAAATTAGAAAGTGTAGGAGTTAAATGTCATTTTAAAAATTTAGGGTGCCACAAAACCTTTTTAGTAAAATTCAAGAGTTAAATTACGTATTCACCCAAAATATTATCATGCATAAATTTATGGTCGAGTCAAAATGTCAAATTATAGTTATTAATAATGCAATAAATCAATTTCAATTTATTATTTAAAATTTAAAAGATGATTTTTTTATGGTAAATGTCTATTTTTATTTTCTTTTTGATTTTTTTTAATGGTGTCTTGAGGGCACTGGTTAAAAAATAAAAATTCAGACATGATTAAATAAATAAATTTAAAAATAAAATAAATGAGTAAAAAATGAGAATTTTGATTTTTTTTTTTTTGAAAATAATGTCTATCTTTATTTTTGAAATATAATTACTATATCTTTTTGCTAATAAAAAACCAAGTGATCGTATTAATGTTACAAAAATTAATAATATTTGAAAAAGTCTCAATTTTACACAAACTAACTAATAATAATTAATTAAATCTTAGATCTCCTAGAGATTAAATGATTTGAAACCTTGATTTTGCTGCCACAAAATCGACAGGATTTCTATTTTCTTAAAAAGACAAAAATAATAAATCCACAAGACCAAGAGAATGTAAAGTCTCCTCACAATTTGTGTCCTCGTACTACAACTTGTTGGACAAGTGGAGTAATTAAAGACAATATAAATATATACTAGGGAGATCTCTCATGCATGCTGTGGTTTAATATTATTGTATAATTTTAAAAATAATTTAATTATTATATATTTGTAATTTAATATTATAGATATTTGACTTATTAATAACTTGTAATTTGAATTTTTTTTATTTGAATATTAAAAAATAACATAACATAACATAACATAAAATAAAATAAAATAAAATATATTATTAATGCATCATAAAATAGGATTTGACGATTAGAATTACCAAGTTCAGAATTGATGTAAACGGTAGAGAGATATAAAATTAAGGGGCATACTCATCAAGTTTAGAATTAATATCAAGCGAAAGTATTTTAGATAAGGATATCATAGCATTTTCAACTGTCTTCCGAGTCATATCCAAAGCTCTAGTAATGATGGTGATTTCATACTGTGATAATTCTCTACCCTTTCTTGTCCAATAATTAATTTAAGAGAGATTTTTAGGTAGGCTAAATTTAAAAACAATATCAATATTAGAGCTTTATTGGTCTTCTGGTGAAATTGTTGACTTACCAAATGTGAAGTCGAGTGTATTAATTAGAGCTTTATTGCATAAAAAATAAAATAAAAAAAATTGCAAACACAAAAAAGAAAAAAAAAAAAAAGATAATTTAATTTAGTTAAAAGCTTTTCTAATTAAAACTCAAAATCACATTAAATATAAATCTAAAAAGTTAAATCACTGCAAATCTAAAGATAATAATATACGCATTCTTCATTTAATGTATTTTATGATGTAGAGAATTACATCTCAAAACAACAAATGATAAATAATTAATTAACATTTAACATTATTATTTTTCTTTTAAATTATTTAATACTTTGTCACATCATAAAAACAAAAGAGAAAAAAAATATATATTAATCAGATGCAAAAAATAATTAATTAACAATTACATACAAATAATGAAAGAAAATAACTTACTAAAATCAAAGAGCAATAACAAGAATCCAAAAAATCCCAGCATTTAAATTAATCAGATGAAAAAAAAATTAATTAATAATTACATAAAAATAATGAAAGAAAATAACTTACCAAAATCAAAAAGCAATAATAAGAATCTAAAAAATCCCAACATTTAAATTAATCAGATGCAAAAAAAAGAAACAATCTAAAAGATACAACATGAAAAAGAAAAGAGAAAAAATATTAAATTAATCATATACAAAAGAGAATTAATCAACAAATATTCTTCACATGCATAAACACTTTCCAAGCAAAATTATTCAGAAGCAATTATTGTTGGGCATAAATTTACTTTAATACTCCTTAAAACGTCCTGTTTTGAAATAATTTGAAGGACAAATTTGTAAATAGAATCATAGTAATGGGACCAATTGCAATAATTTCAAGAGACGAAATGATTTCAACTCTAGATAAAATAACACAGTTTCAATGATTTTAAGGGTATCAATGGAAAATAATATAATTGGAAAAGTCCTAAATACCCTTTTCAAAACGATATCGTTTTGTTTCGTGGTTCAGTGGACCTCAAGGGCTAGAAAGAAAAGCAAATAAGAAAATTACATCATTATCCTCTAAATTGAAATCGAAGCTGCAAATAAGCCTTTTATTGTTATAGTAAGTGGCTTAAAAATCGTGTGATCGAATTAATCTAGTCATTGGTTCGCGGTTCAATCAGTCCGACTATTTATATAAAATCTCTTCATTTTTTTTTTGGTTAGATTTCTATTAATAGAGGTTTGACTGGTTAAAATCGATAAAAAAAAAAATGGGTCAAAGAGTGATTTAACCGGAAATCCCTTTGTTAGTGAACCGAACTAGACTGGTCAGTAATTTTTAGTTCAACCGATTGAATCGGCCAGTTCGATCCGATTTTTAAAACAGTGGTTATATATATATATAGGGGTGAACAAAACTGAACAGAAACTGAAAAATCGAATCGAACTAATTGATTCGATTCGATTTTTAAAATAGTAAATCAAATTATATATATATATCCTTTTTTTTTAGTATGTCTGCACAGGTTGCATATGCATTTATCTTTTTTTTTTTTTGAAAGAAAAAGAAAATATTTCATTTCATAAAAAGAAAGTACAAGGTAGATATGTAAAATATTAAATTTATATCATATTCTAAATCAATCAGGATTACTGAAATTGAAAAAATAGATTGAGTTGACGAAGCATTTAACTGAGTAAATCGGCGGGAAACATGCTCCACTCGATGACACACTACTACTGTTCGACTCTCTGGTCTTTCTATAAGTCCAATATGAATCATTCAATTACCAACTATATTTGAAAAATCTACATAATTTCTTGTAATATCAATCAAATAACAAAATATCATATACCAACGATAAAAAAAACTCAAATCATCATAAAAACATACACTAATCTCAAGATTAACCAAAGAAAATAGATATGAGATTAAGAGGTCAAAAATTACCCAAAAAAGAGTATATCTTAAGGTTATTCAAGGGAAAAAAAAAAAAAAAAACCAAACCTTAAAATCTAAGAACAAAATAACTATAATAAACTAAAAAATGAATAAATTTATAGACAAACCAATATCCCAAAAAGAAATGACAAAAACTCAGATTCACTTAAAAAATGAGTATATTTAAATTTTTATTGGAAGAAATTAAAAAAATAGAAGAAGAAGAAGATGGAGACCGATTTTTAGCTAGGAATGACCTCTAAACAGTATATCACAATGAGAGAATGAGAGAATTTTTTTTTTTTACTGTTTTACCATTAAGTGTGTATATATAAAAGATACTTATTTTTGGTGATTTTGCAAAATCAGTAGATAGCCCACATCAATAAATTAAAAAAAAATGAAAAAATAAAAATATGCCACGAATCAAAAGA
>CATKHJ010368291.1:0-10540 GCA_949750685.1 Vernicia montana | reverse complement strand
AAATAAAATAGATATAGGCAATATAAAGGAAACTAAACTAAAAATAAAACCAAAAGCAAACAAAACAACCAAGGAAGCAAAACAAAATTTTAAAATAAATAAAAGAAAAGGAAAGAAGATAAATACTTTAGGATGGAGGAGACTTGTCTCGGTCAGCGGCGGACTAGCCTCGGATCACAATTCCACCTTCTCGACTTGGTGGAACAACAGCCTTCGAACGGCTACTAGGATGGTGTTGGTGGGACTCCCTCGAACTGATTTGAAGGGAGGAACCTCGAAACGACCACCCAAAGCCAAAAGAAACTTTAAACTAGAAAGGCAGTTCTTTCGAACCAAGCCTTAAAAAAACTGCTTGCTTTTGATCAATTGATTTGATTTAGCAAGAGATGAGTGGAAATGAGCTAGGGGGGTCTCATTTATATATGGAGAAGGTTGGAGGTTGAAAACACAAAGTTTTGATGTGGGATTTGGTGTTCTGACGCTCAAAACCGCACACGGGGGTTCTAGGACCGCATACGGAGCTTCTGGGACCACACAGGAGCTATTGTGATTGCATAGACTAAGCCATGACCGCATAGAAACCATTTTGAACTACACACCGCACAGCCCTTGTGCGGTCACAAAAGTGGCCTATGCGATCACTGGTTGCCCAGTTTCACGTTTTTTCACCGTTTTAACTCGTTTCAACTCCATTTTTGGCGATTCCAGTTGCATTGTGCTCGTTATTCAATCCTAGATGATCTAAGGATGATTTAAAGTCTTGAGGGATGGGTCCCAGGTCCCGAGGCTCAGATTCTTGATTTTTGAAATTTTGGCGATTTTGGCTTCTAGAGGTCTGTTTACCGAGCTTAGGCACCTCTAAGCTTTGGTTGTATGCCGGAGGTTGCTAAATTAAGGGTTCATAGGGGTTTGAGATAAGCTCAGTGAGTACTTACAGAAAATAAGAAACAGTAGTTGGATGTATGTTTTTCAATAAATTATCAGTCTTTAATTTAAAGTATAACAGTATAGAAGAGATAACTTTTGGATAATCAATATCAGTTGGGAACTATTAGTATAGTCCTAATGAAACAGCAGATGGGATACAGTTTTCAAATGATTATTAGTAATGGAGTATCAAATTTTAGGATGTCAATATGACAATATAGAAAACACTTTTAGGATCCAATGGCAATGATCTATAACGGTTGAAATTCAATAACGGTGACTTATGACAGTCGAAATTGAATAACAGTAATCAATAATAGTAGGTTTCAATATCAATAGAAAAATAATAATGACAATGATCAATAACAGTTGATTTCCAATAACCATAAGTAATGACGATAACAATGATCAATAACAATCAACTTTCAATAACAATAGGTAATTACCTTAACCATGGTCAATGACAGTTGGGTTTCATTAACAGTGATCAATAACAGTAGGGGTTCAGTAACAATGATCAATTGTAAAGACAGTAGTGAAGGACAATTGGGATTCAGTAATATCATTTTAGCAGAAATCACAGTCTTGGAAGCGGTGTGCTTCCCAATGTAAACAGTGGAGTGGTGGCTATTGCCTTAACCACTTATAACAGTAAACTGTGGAGTGGAAGCTATTTTTTTGCTCACTCATAAATAGTGATATAGAGCGTAAGACTGATCAGGTCTCACGGCTAGAATCACCCTTCATAGCTAAAGTGGATATGCTCATCCTATCCGCAGGCTTTTCCTGTGTGCACACAGTCTGATGTACTACACACATCAGTCGGGGATTTCTACTTTCAGTAGTTTAGTAATTTAGTAAGATCACTTTGGATCCAGTAAGTAAATGTTTCAATGGTTTGAAATAACAGTATACAACAATGAATCACATAAGATTCAATAGAAGATAAACTGTATATCAATAGAAATTACAAATGATTCAGTGAAAAGATCAACATATGGAAGATGAATGCTTTTACAGTGTTTATACGAAGTACAGCTTGGCGGATTAAGAAAATTTATTCAGTAGCATCCCACGGCCAAGCCCACACCTATGGGTCTGCCCGTGGACTAAGGGGATTTTTGATATATGACTCAATTATTTCCCTAAAGGAATATGACTATGAGAACAGTTTATCAATTAGGATACTTTGGATTTTCAAAGAAGAGTTATTAGTTCAAGATTAGATTCAATACAATGAAAAGATTAATATGTTGAAGGTAAATTCTTTTACAGCATTCAATTTGAGTACAATGCTAGTACTAACAGTCAAATAGTAGGAAATAGGCCAAAGGCCTCAGTAAAGGAATTCAATTGACAGTAAAAAGGCCAAAGGCCCCATTGAAAGAATTCAAGTATTAGTAAGTAGGCCAAAGGCCTTATTTAAAAAGATTCAAATACTTTGTTTCGTTAAAGAAACATAAAGGTTTCAAAGTACTCACCTTGACTTCCTTAGCTCCTAATGTAAGCTTTTAGTTCAATCGATAATGATGCTCCCCAATCTCCAGAACATTTTTCTCCTTTGGGCTATATATTGAACCACACCCTTAACACCATATAATCACCTTATCAATTTGACTATTTCAATTCCAACTTTAATACTATTATATAGTATTGATGCAAATCAGTATGTTCAATAGTACATACATATGCACATATCATAATCCGTCATATTCATTATTTGCCTTATAGCAATTTAATACTCTCTTACATAAGATTCATGTTGAATAATCATATTTAATTCAATATTCATTATTCTCATTAATTATTTACTCAGTATTTCCATATACAGTTGTTAACTGTAGAATATTACATTCTTCTTTATTGTCTAGTTATAACACTAGACCTTGTCATCTTGTTTCTGTCATTTATCAAGACTTACTAATCCAAATGAGTTGATTCTTTTTGTATTTCAAACTAGACATAAACATTTACGACACATCCAAAACTAAACTTAAAAATCAATTCATATAAAACTCAGTAACCATTTCAATCCAATTATGTTTCTGTTACAAGGTAAACTGACCCTGTCACACTATATTGGGTATAACTCAAGATTTATATTTCCAATTGCAATTTCCTTTTACTGGAAAATACTAAAGACATTAAGGAACACTTATTATGTTTTGATTTTAACCCATTTCCATCTATATAATCCCAAATTAGAAGCTCTATTTCAGTTTACAACTTGAATCCAAGTACAAAGTCAGTTATAGAGCAAGCTCTATTTCTCACACTACACTTAATATTTTGTTAAAAAATTTTGTATAGTTATTATAAAAATATAAAATATCATTTCATTAGTTTTCAGGTTCTTCTAATTTTGTCTCTATCATGCTCAATTCATAAGATATATTCTTAAGTCTAGCAATAGTGCTAGTTTACAAGAGTTTCCATACCTTATCACATCGTATAGGTTATAACTCTCAATACATATATCCAATTTACATTTCCTTTTACAAAGGGATTATAAACATATAAATTATTAATTTTCATATTTTACACTTTCCTTAATTCGGTTTCTAAGTTCATCTTTTGGGCTACTCCATTTCGGACTGTCCATTTAACCTCTAAACAGAAGCAATTTTAGTTCCAGTAAGATTTCTCTTTGTGCACAATAAATATTTAAAATTTGTTTTACAAGTGAATACTTAAGACATGTAGCTACAACTTTTATGTTTTGACTATGTTCAAATTCTGATCATAATACCCCTTATAAGCTCAAACAGTCTGAGTTACTCAGAACCCTCCCCAAATCTGGGTTAGTTCACTTTCAAGTGACATATCTCTTTACCCATAAAGAATTTCACAAAACCCTTTTATGGAGCTTTAATTAAGATAAAACACTACAACCTTCATTTTACCCTTCCTCAGATTCAGCCACTAACATAACAGTATGGGTATTCCAATTTTCTATTAAATTCAAGCAACCAACACACTCTTAGTCATATTAGAAATGAAATTCAAGCTTGGTTGTAGGAATTACCTTAAAATTTCTTGAATTCTTGATGAATCTCCATTAATGGCTAGATGGTATAGAAGAGAGAAGAGTTTGTGTCTTCAATTTTTGGTTGGAAGATGAGAATGAGATAAGAAGAAGAAAAAGCTAACTTTTACATCATCATTATCATGAATGGATGGTGGAGATGTTCCAACTTTGATCCAATGGCTACCATTTTTTTTAGCCAAATTTGATTTTTACAATATTCATTTTTTATAGATAAATATGCACATATTTCTAATGATGGAAATTTCCTTGAAGTTTCCTAATTCAAATAGGAATTTTGACTAATTATAATTATGGGGTCCATTTCTATTCAATTAATTTGATCAATTCTTTCCATGAAATTTCGAGTAGAATTTTCCATTCTCTACACTTAATGGGCCGGCCATCAATCCATGGATGGTTCTTCCAATTTCTTCAAGTGTTCATTTCATTTACCCGTCATCCCGATGGATTTCACAAAATAATCGTTTTACCCTCCTTTTTCACTGTACCATGTTGTAACCGATATCAATGCAGTTCACTAATTTTATTTTATTGACCATACTCATAACATTTTTATGAGTTCATATGTACCATTTTATCACAAAGTAAAATTAATTTAATGCAAAAATTTTATTTGCATTTTACCAGGTCTCGTTTAAGTTCCTTTTGATCTCATTATCTCTATAATCATTCGATTTGGCTTTCAATGGCATTACTGTTCATATTAAAAACTGATGAAGTCCAGGATATTACATTCGACCACTCTTAAGAAAATTCATCATCAAATTTTCCAGAACTGATTCAATGCATTTTCTCAATGTCATTTCTTATCATTTTACTTTTGTAATTTTTTAATCACATTACTACTTTCCATTACATTCTTTTCAATAATTACAATAAATTCGTCCCTTATATCTCTAAGACCGATAAAAGGAAACAATAATTGAGCTTACCATATATCAGTCTATTCGATATGCTTTGATATCGTATCAACATTTATCTATATGATCCAATTATAATTCCTGCACTGTTTAGTGTTAACATTGGCTTTTATTTCATCAATTCGAAGGTAACATTTCCTTTCTTTTACAAGCGTCACTAATTTCTTGGTCCAATCACTTTGAGATCACTCATATCTTTCTGTAGCACAGTTCTATCAATCACATCCATTGTTTCAGTTCCGTTGATGTATCCATTAGTTCATTGTGTACCTATCAAGGTAAATATTATGATACTTATTATACTTTCATTTATTCTTACAGTTCAGTCTTCCGATGTGCCTTTGTAAGGCTTTATTTACAATTCCAGTTTGTCGAGTCTGGTCATCCTTGAACACCTTTGGTATGGAAATAATGATACAATTCCATTGAAACTAAAGCGTCGTAAAGAAGCAAATGCTTTCCAATACTGTGTAGACTATTACACATGGGGGCCTCGTTTCCACTCAATAATCCGTTACCACTAGCTCTTTTGAATTCAATTCACTTTTCCCTTTTCTATTGATAAAACTTTAATTGATGTATTCGGATATCACAATAAATAATCTTTGTTTAAACTTATTCACTGATAACTTTCTCATTATATATATTTTCTTTTTATTAGTATAATAATGTTGAGGTGAACATACAATTTCCCTCAATCACTATATCTTATACTACTCTTACTTTAGCTTATAAATCCATTGTTTTGCAATCTCTTCACATTTATCTAACCATTTTTTTTCTTTCCGTTCTTTTACTGTATATATGTTATTTCAGTGGATCAACAGTAGTCAACAGTTTTCGATATCTCACTATAATCAATTTATATCTCATTTTTCCCTCTAGAACACAGATAGGTAATTATACTCTCTGTCATCATTCATAGTATAAATCCATGTCATATAAGTTTCATATCTTCTATGATTCCCAATTTCTCTTAAAGTGTACATATATTCAGTGTAATAACATGTCACTAGACTTATTCCTTATCAATCCCAATTATATCACATTCTTTTATTTCCCATATTCCATTAAATGTTCAATACACTCAAGTTTCCTTAATCCCTTTTGTCTTCCGATAATCTGTCACATCATTCATTTGTCTTTTCCATTCTTAACTTTTCTATTGTAAACCACTATCTCAATAAGTTCCTTATATCTTTATGTATTAGTAATCCATATGAATTATTTGCAATTTCTCTCTCTCTTTAACTATTTACCATTTTAGTATCCAATATCTCGAGTCAAATTCATTCATTCCAATATTTTCATTATTAAAATTTCTCTCTTACGAATTCGCATCTCAGTCCCATCTTTATTAGTTACATTCATCTAACCATGCACAATTTTCACTGCCCAATAGTTTCACTGTCCTTACAATTTTCTGTACAATACTATATTTTACACTTGCTATTTTAGCATATACAATTCTGTTTAATCAATATATTATTGATCTGTTTTGATCATATTCTATGTTCTTCATTTTCTACCACATTTATTCTATTCATTGATCACTTATTCTTCATTAAACAGAATTTCTCACCAGAGTACCTTTATTTCAATCAATAAGTCTGTACCAATACTTAACTTGGACACACTCCTTGTATCAGTTATATCTTTATCTTTATAACCTATACAAATTTTTCTTTACTTTTCCCATTCTTTTAAGACTTTCATGAAGTCTAACAAAAGTTATTCATGATTTCCTTTTTCCATTTTCATTATCTTATTGTAAGCAGTTCCATATGTTTCCATAGAAACAATATAATATTCATTGATTATTGATCATTTTCATTCTCGAAGACACTAATCAACATTTTCTTTTTCTTTCAATTCACATGTAATATCTATGTGGATAACAGAACAATTTTTGCTTTACTCCATGCGATTAGCATTGCCAAGGAGTCCATAGGAGCGGGCATTTGATGCCTTCCTTTTCTCACTTATCAATCCTTGCTGTGATTCATATCATTGTCGTTTTGTTACGTCTATATGTTCACTTGCTTTTGGTTTCTTCTTGAGTTTGTCGCCTAATATAGGCGACTTTAACCAATGATCATACATTAACATAACATGTAGATTAACATTAAAGTTTTACACTTTCAGTATTATGATATACCTTGCGTAGGATATCTTTATCCTTAGCAATACTCATATTCTCAGATGGACAAACAATTTATGTATCACTATTCGTACTTGCATTATATAAGTTTTTCACAGTTACTCAATATCAATGTTCAAATATGATATTTACAGGAAATTTTAGTTTAACAGTAAAAATGCATTTCCACTATAACAGGAGCGATCACTAGGGGACCGACCTCCTTTTCACAGTTATCTCGTCACTTTCATATCACAGTTTAGCAGAGTTATTTCATTTAAAATATGGTCAATATTTCACTTATATCAGTAATTCAGTACTGTATGTCTACACATACAAATCCTTTGTTATTCATAACACATACGAATGTATATAAACCATTCCAGATGAGGAGAATTTAACTGTATATGGATAACACAAAACTATCTTAATGATGGACTTTAATTGACAATCAGGAATCCTATGCTCTATGGTTTCACTTATATACCATAACAATATAAAAGTTATAGTCTATAACAGGCTTACTCTTTTGCTCTGATACCACCTTTGTCACATCCCACCTTAGGTGATGTGATGGTCCTATCGCATGGGTGACCATAATGGTACCAATAACTCGTAGAACCCACTTAATCAATATCACAATACAATTAATACCATTACTTTCAGTTTGACAGCATAATAGCTGCAACTATAAGTTTACCCCAGGTTCACAACCTGCATTCAAGATACACTTCCTAATAAACATTTCGATACATTTAGCTTCTTATAAACCAATATAAATCCTCCCAATGTTTTATCATTATTAAGACATCATATTGTATTAACAGTGAATTTATGTAACCATTCTATCATATGACATTACAATTTCTAAACCATATAAGAACTCAATTTAATCAATTATTACAATACTATACTGTTATAATCCATAGAGCTCTAAAATAATTTAACTCAATAGTAATTTGGAATCATCTTACTCTCAGCAAAGTAGTCCCAAGTAAAGATGGATACTTGAGATTCACTTGTTGAATCTGCTATTGAACCTGAAATGAAACACTATAGGGGTGTGAGATAAGCTCAATGAGTACTCACAGTAAATAAGAAACAGTAGATGGATGTATGTTTTTCAATAAATTATCAGTCTTTAATTTAAAGTATAACAGTATAGAAGAGATAACTTTTGGATAATCAATATCAGTTGGGGACTATTAATATAGTCCTAATGAAACAACAAATGAGGTACAGTTTTCCAATGATTATTAGTAATGGAGTATCAAATTTTAGGATGTCAATATGACAATATAGAAAACACTTTTAGGATCCAATGGCAATAATCTATAACAGTTGAAATTCAATAACGGTGACTTATGACAATCGAAATTGAATAACAATAATCAATAACAGTAGGTTTCAATATCAATGGAAAAATAATAATGACGATGATCAATAACAGTTGATTTCCGATAACCATAAGTAATGACGATAACAATGATCAATAACAGTCAACTTTCAATAACAATAGGTAATTACCTTAACAATGGTCAATGACAGTTGGGTTTCATTAATAGTAGGGGTTCAGTAACAGTGATCAATTGTAAAGACAGTAGTCAAGGACAATTGGGATTCAATAATATCATTTTAGCAGAAATCACAGTCTTGGAAGCGGTGTGCTTCCCAATGTAAACAGTGGAGTGGTGGCTATTGCCTTAACCACTTATAACAGTAAACAGTGGAGTGGCAGCTATTGCTTTTCTCACTCATAAATAGTGATATAGAGCGTAATACTGATCATGTCTCACGGTTAGGACCACCCCTCCTAGCTAAGGCGGATATGCTCACCCTATCCGCGGGCTTTTCCAGTGTGCACACAGTCTGATGTACTACCCATATCAGTCGGTGATTTCTGCTTTCAGTAATTTAGTAAGATCACTTTGGATTCAGTAAGTAAATGTTTCAATGGTTTGAAATAACAGTATACAATAATGAATCACATAAGATTCAATAGAAGATAAACTGTATATCAATAGAAATTACATATGATTCAGTGAAAAGATTGACATAGGGAAGATGAACGCTTTTATAGTGTTTATATAAAGTACAGCTTGGCGGATTATGAAAATTTATTCAGTAGCATCCCATGGCCAAGCCCACACCCATGGGTCTGCCCGTGGACTAAGGGAATTTTTGATATATGAATCAATTAGTTCCCTAAAGGAACATGACTATGAGAACAATTTATCAATTAAGATACTTTGGATTTTAAAAAAAGAGTTATTAGTTCAAGATTGGATTCAATACAATGAAAAGATTAACATGTTTTAAATTCTTCAATAGTATTCAATTTGAGTACAATGCTAGTACTTACAGTCAAATAGTAGGAAATAGGCCAAAGGCATCAGTAAATGAATTCAATTGACAGTAAATAGGCCAAAGGCCCCATTGAAAGAATTCAAGTATTAGTAAGTAGGCCAAAGGCCTTATTTAAAAAGATTCAAATACTTGGTTTCGTTAAAGAAACATAAAGGTTTCAAAGTACTCACCTTGACTTCCTTAGCTCCTAATGTAAGCTTTTAGTTCAATCGATAATGATGCACCCTAATCTCCGAAATATTTATCTCCTTTGGGTTATATATTGAACCACACCCTTAACATCATATAATCACCTTATCAATTTGACTATTTCAATTCAAACTTTAATACTATTATACAGTATTGATGCAAATCAATGTGTTCAATAGTACATACATATGCACATATCATAATCCGTCATATTCATTATTTGCCTTATAGAAATTTAATACTCTTTTACATTAGAGTCATGTTGAATAATCATATTTAATTCAATATTCATTATTCTCATTAATTATTTACTCAGTGTTGTGAACTCTGAATTTTGCACCGCCTGAACCCTCGGACATGTGATTAAGCCTCGGAAGCTGAAATGGGCAAGAAAGGGTCAAAAAATCAGACGAACCGGCCCTGTCTGACCTGAAAGACCACACAGGGTCCTCTAGGGACCGCACATGCCTTGTGTGGTTCTGCACAGGGCTGTGCGAAACCGCACAGGCAGTGTGCGGTCCCAAAAATACCCTTGTGGTTCCCCTTTTCCTGTGCGGTCTGTCTTCTTCTGTGCAGCCCCAGAAGGCCTGTGTGCGGTTTCGAGCTTCAGAATGCCAAATCCCACATTGGAAAAAGATAAAAACTTCCTTAGCTTCTATTCCTATATGAACTACCCCCCCCCCCCCCCCAACTCATTTCTACACAACAAAACACACTTAACTAGCTAAAATCAAACATAATTGGTTAAAAGCTAGCTTTTTTTAAAGGCTTGGTTTGAAAGAGCTGCCTTTTAGTTCAAATCTTTTCTCTTGTTGGGTGGTTGTTTGTGGGTTCTCTCAAGCCAGTTTGAGAGAGTCCTAAGAGCCGTCCGAGTAGCCATTAGGAGGCTTTGGTTCCGCCGAGTCAAGTCAAGGTGGAATTGCGATCCGGTCGCCCGCTCCGTCCATA
>CATKHJ010368288.1:0-14154 GCA_949750685.1 Vernicia montana | reverse complement strand
TAATAGAAAACTAAATCCTTGATTGAAAAATAATTTGAATTGTTGTAACAATTTGTTTCTAAATGTTATACAAGGTGATGTAGCATTTATAATTTTAATATTAAAATTTGAAATTTTAAGATTTAATTATGGAAATATATAAATTTTTAAAGACTTTCTAGTGTTGTTATTTACAAAATAAATTATATTTTATTAATTTTTAAAATTTCATCAAAATCTATCATTTTATAGAAAAAAAACTAATCCTTTGTTTAAAAAAAACTAATCCTTTGTTTTTTTATTTGTTTAATTACTAGGAAAAAAAAATAATAAAGACAGTAGAGGCAGAGAGTCATGGATTAAAGATTGAATCAGAGTTGAACCAAAATTTAAAATAATATTATATAATATATTTATATGATCAAAATAAATATAATATATATAATTAAAGTTAAACAATGATATAAATAAAAAAATTATGAAAATATTAAAGGGAAAGTACACTAAAATATTTTGTGGTTTTACGATTATTTTAAATGGAGGCAGTGATTTTTTTCGTGACACTTTAGTACCGTGAATTTACCGCCATTTGACATATTAGTACCAATCTACCTAACACCGTCAAAATTGCTGACGTTGAAATTTAAAATATTTTTTTTTACGTGGCGCCCACGTATTATATAACATAAAAATTGAAAAGAAAATAATATATTAAAATACCATGTGGTTTCACGCTTATTTTAATTGGGGATTATATTTTTTTTTTTCGTGACACTTTAATACTCTGACACATTAGTGTCAATTGACCTAACACTGTCAAAATTGATGACGTGAAAATTAAAAAATATTTTTTCCCTATGTGGCGTTCATGTGTCATATAACATAAAAATTGAAAAAATAAAAATAAAAATGTAGCGTTTTAGTAAAAGTTTCTGAGAAGAAAAAAAATATATATTAAAATACAATATTTTTAATTTCCTTAATCTCCAAAATGTCAAAATCCCTAATAGTTTCAACTTTTTCTCATTTGCGAATCTTTTTCAATATTTTCTCCATAAATCACTCGCAAACACTCAAAATTCCTAAAACAAAATAACATCAAAATTGTTAAATTGATGTGTCAAACAACATTAAGTTCAGGGTATTAAAGTGTTACGAAAAAAAATCACATGCTCCATTTAAAATAAGCGTGAAACCACATAGTATTTTAGTGTATTTTTTTCCTTTTCAATTTTTATATCATATGACACATGAACACCACGTAGGAAAAAAAATATTTCTAATTTTCAAATTAGCAATTTTGACGGCGTTGACAGATTGACACTTATGTGTCAAACGCCGTTAAGTTCAAGATACTAAAGTATTACGAAAAAATCACAGTCTTCATTTAAAATAAGTGTAAAACCACAAGATATTTTAATGTATTTTCTCCAAATATTAATATCCAACATAATTTTGATACCTATCATTTTAATTAATAGGCTGAATTCAATTAAAAATAAAGTAAAATTGATTTTCAGTTAAAAATTTAATAAATTTTATGTTTACTTAAATTTACTCAATATTTTTAGATTTAATTTGAATCTCTAACGTGCATTTGGCTATAGGCCACTATGTATATATATTACACGCGTTAATGTTTTAATGTTAGTGAATATATATATATAATTTGGCAAAAAAAGATATATATATATATTAATGTCAAAGAATTACTATATTAATTAATATTTAAATTGCTTATAAATGATAATTTTGAGATCTGGTTTATATTTAATTTTATAAATACTTTCCAAAATAATTTACGCTTTCCAACGATAATTTATTTTTCTACACTTTCCAATCTCATCACCACTAAAAATAATTAAATAAATAATAAATAATGAAAAAGCCTTTTTTCTGTCTTCTTTTTCTTTCTTTTAATTACTTCTAACAACTTTTGAGTATCTCCAAAATTCTAACTAAAATTTCCACTTTCTTGTCTCTCTCAATACTCTTTCTTTAAGTTTACAGAGATGTTTTCATTTCAAAATTATTATGGAATTAACGGTATTTTTCAAAAACCCACCTTAGTTAGCATAATGGAAATGAAAGTTGTCGTCAGAGAATCGACTCTCAATTCATAATCACCGAAAAAAAATCATTAAAATAAAAAAAAAACCAACTTGACACCCGGATAACTTGTGGCCTGTTCAGTTGGGTCACCGGTTACCCGGCCGAGTGGCTGAATTTTTAGCAATTTTAATATTAGCTAGGTATTATGTGTGTTTCAGTCTGACATGTGGTCCGATTTTCGATTGAACCGATTAGGCGGGATCAGATTTGACAACTATGATATTAAGTAATCAACTTAAAAAAAGACTTAAAAATTTCTTAAGTGTTACTAAAAATTGAATTCAAAAATTATTTTAAAAAATAAAAGTGGAAGTTCAAAAGTTATTTAAAATATTTTTCGCTATATGTCAAATAATTTTCTTAAAAATTTGCAATGTATTAAGTAACTGTTAAAAATATATATAATAAAAGTTGAGTTCAAAAATTATTTAGAAATTTTTTTTTAAGGTGTCAACTAATTCTCTTAAGAATTTGTTCTATTATTATAAAATCATCTCATATATTTTTATTTCACATTATTGTGTTTTCGTAAAATTTATAAATCAATGCATTAATATTTTTTTAATTGGCCTATATATGTTAATGTTCAAGATTATCAAAAAATAATATTTTAATTTAATAAAAAAATTATTAATAATAGTTTACTTATATTAAGATATTTTAAAAAAACAAGTTAAATAAAAAAAATATAATCAATACCTGCAAAACACGTGTCACAGCTGCATCAGTCACTACTTAGTGAGATTAGAAGCTCTTATTAGTCAATTAATTGAAGATTGTAATTAGGTGAGTTGTCATTCTTGTATTGGTTGCTTATAGTTAGTTAACTAGCTGTCAATAGTCAAAGGCATTTACCTAGTTACTTTAGATAAATAACAAATTGTGAATTGATTGTATAGGGATTGACAATTTTAATAACAAATACAAATTCTCTCTCTTCGAGAGCTTTCTCTCAAGTCTTCCTCTCTCTCTTTTCTCTTCTCACTCTCTTTCTAATTCTTGATTTGCTTCTATCTTCTTCTTCTTCTTCTAATTTTCCGCTGCAATTTCTTGATTCTTGTTATTGGAATCTTGTTGTGACTTGTACTGCTACAGCCATAACAATTGATATCAGAGCTGGCCGATCTTGGTGAATCGATTGCTCAAATGGTTAAGAACAATAAAAGGGGGAAAAACAAGAACCCAACTGCAGAAAATCAAGATACTCTTGATGGCGATTCTGAGAACTTTGTTTCTATTGAAGATTTTCAACATCAGATGCGAGAAATGGAGACTAGATTGATCGAAAAAATTAGAACTCTGCTGGCGAATCAAAATCGAGGTAAAGAACCTGTTAATCCTACTATCGATGTGAATACTCTTAGGGATAACCCTAATGTTACTAAAACTAATGTGGGCACAAATCCAGTTGATGTTGATAATAATTGGCATAATCACTAGAATTTCGCTCCTAGAAATGGGAATGGTTCGCGATGGGGGCCTGATACTGGGTTTCATAATGGCTATCACCATGCTAACGGGTTACTTCCTACCCCTAGGCATAGAGAGTTTGGTGATTGCAGTTATGCTGAGACTGCAACTAGAGGACCTGTTTCTTTTGTTCGAATTGAAATGCCAATTTTTGACGAAACCAATGTAAGAGGTTGGATGAGAAGATGTGAGAAATACTTCTCTGTGTATAATGTACCTGATGATCAAAAGGTGGAGTTAGCTTCTTCATATTTTACTGAGAAACCTGACATTTGGTTTCAAGGCTGGTTAGTGAATAATAGATATACAAGATGGGAAGGATTCTTGGAGGATTTATGTGTAAGATATGGGGAAAAAGGAAATTCTGCAATCATACAAGAGTTTAATAAACTACAGCAACATGGTTCTGTTCTTGAGTACCAGGAACAATTTGAAGAATTGAGGGCTATGTTACTCAGAACCATTCCAACCCTAACTGACCTTGATTTTTTCATCCCTAGCTATATTAGTGGATTGAATGAGGCTTTAAAACCAACCATTGAAATGATGAAACCTACATCTCTTCACCAAGCCTATGAACTTTCCCTTCTTCAAGAAAAATCCTTAGAAGCTACTTATTGGAAAACCAAAACTTTTTCTAAATCTTCAACCACTGTAACTAATAATTTTTTCAAGAAACCCTCTTTTCCTACAAACACTTCTCAAACCAACCAGAACACCTCTAAGAAGATAGAGGCTATGGTGAAATGGCCTAGGCCAAAAAATCTTAAAGCTCTTAGAGGATTTATTGGCCTTACGGGCTACTATAGAAAATTCATAAAAGGTTATGGGTTAATGAGCAGACCTTTGACTGAACTGCTTAAGAAAGATGGGTTCCAGTGGAATGTGGATGCTGAGAAGGCTTTTCAGGACCTCAAGAAAGTCATGACTTCTGCCCCAGTTCTTGGTTTACCTGATTTCTCCAAGGATTTTGTCTTGGAAACTGAAGCTTCTAACTTTGGGGTGGGTGCAGTTCTTATGCAGGATGGTAAGCCTTTTGCATTTCTCAGTAAATCTTTAAGTCAGCGGCATTTGGGTCTTTCAATATATGAAAAAGAGTTATTGGCCATCATCATTGTTGTTTCTAAGTGGCGACACTATCTTGAACAGTCTCATTTTATTATTAAGACTGATCATGATAACATCAAACATCTACTTCAACAAAGATTGCATACTTATGTACAACAGAAGGGAATTACCAAGCTTCTTGGCTTGAATTATAGTATTGCATATAAAAAAGGAGTGGAGAATAAGGTTGCTGATGCTCTGTCCAGGAGGGATCATTCTCAGAATTCTGGTTCATGTTTGGCTATGTCTGCTGCAAGTGTTATTGTTCCTCATTGGCTGCAACAAGTCATTGACAGTTATGAGCAGGATGAGGAAGTAAAGAAACTGATTTCTGCCCTATCAATTGATTATAATGCTAATCCTTTGTTTACTTATGATAGAGGAATACTCAAGCATAAGGGCAAATTTTATATTGGAAATAATGGTGGATTGAGGGAGCACTTAATTTCTGTGTGTCATACATCTGCAATTGGAGGGCACTCTAGCATTTAAGGAACTTATAAAAGGCTTTCTCAGTATTTCTATTGGCCTGGTTCAAAGAAGCAATTGACTGGAGTACTTGCTTAGTGTGATGTGTGTCAACGGTGCAAATATGAGTCAGTTCCTTATCTAGGATTATTGCAGCCTCTGGATATTCCTCAGTAAGTGTGGACTCACATTTTTATGGATTTCATAGAAAAATTGCCTAAATCTGCTGGTAAAGACACTATACTAGTTGTCATTGATAGGTTTACAAAGTTTGCCCATTTTGTAGCCTTATCACATCCTTTTGATGCTCATAAAGTTGCTACTGCATTTTTTGACAACATTTTCAAACTTCATGGCATGCCCTCTGTGATTATCTCTGATAGAGATAAAGTATTTACTAGTGTCTTCTAGAAGGAATTGTTCAAATGCTTTGGTACAATAATCCATTTGAGTACAGCTTATCATCCTCAAACGGATGGCCAAACTGAACGGTTGAATCGGTGTGTTGAGAATTACTTACGATGCATGACCTCTCATAAACCTCACCAGTGGGTTCATTGGCTGTCATTAGCTGAGTGGTGGCATAACAGCTCATTCCATTCAAGCTTGCAAATGTCACCCTTCAAAGCTCTCTATGGTTATGATCCTCCATTGTTGCCTGACTTACAGTTAGTTTCAACCTCTGCAATCGCTGTGGAACAACTGGTTCAGCAGAAGAATCATATGAATAAGTTGTTGAGAGAACAATTGGCCATTGCTCAGAATAGGATGAAACAGAATACAGATAAGCACAGGTCTGATAGGTGTTTTGAAGTTGGAGATTGGGTTTACTTGAAGTTATAACCATACAGGCAATCTTTTATAGCTTTGAGGAAGCATTTGAAGTTATCTGCAAAATACTATGGGCCTTTCAAAATTTTGGAAAAGGTGGGAGCTGTTGCCTATAGACTTGAATTGCCTGCTACTTCCCTCATTCATCCTGTGTTTCATGTTTCTTTGCTCAAGAAGAAAATTGGTTCTAAGCTTCCTATACAGCCTAAATTGCCTACTGTTGGGCCACAGGGTCAATTCAAGGTCTATCCTGAGGCAATCTTGGATACTAGAACCATTAAGAGAGCTAAACATTATGTTAAACAAGTCCTGGTTCGTTGGCTTAACATGTCTCCAGCTGATAGTACTTGGGAGGATCTGTCAGTCCTTAGCCATCAATTTCTTGACTTCCTTGAGGACAAGGAATATTTTGAAGACCAGGGTATTGTCACAGCTGCATCAGTCACTACTTAATGAGATTAGAAGCTCTTATTAGTCAGTTAATTGAAGATTGTAATTAGGTGAGTTGTCATTCTTGTATTGGTTGCTTATAGTTAATTAGCTAGCTGTCAATAGTCAAAGGCATTTACCTAGCCACTTTAGATAAATAGCAAATTGTGAACTAATTATATAGGGATTGACAATTTTAATAACAAATACAAATTCTCTCTCTTCGAGAGCTTTCTCTCAAGTCTTCCTCTCTCTCTTTTCTCTTCTCACTCTCTCTCTAATTCTTGATTTGCTTCTATCTTCTTCTAATTTTCGTTGCAATTTCTTGATTCTTGTTATTGGAATCTTGTTGTGACTTGTACTGCTACAGCCATAACAACACGAGATTGTGACTATTTTTTTTTAATTAAAAAAAATTAAATCAGCGAAATTAAGTTTCTTATTAGCAAATTTAAAAGGAAGATAATATTATAAAATTGATGAGTTTAGACATATATTAATAGAAAATAAAATTAAAAAAATAAAGAATGTGCTAAAATAAAATTTTAAAAAAAAGCATAAAAGATTGAGATTTTTTTAAGTGATTAAGTTTTATTGATTTAAATTATTTTATCAATTTTAAATTGATAGTCATTTTTATTTTCATTCGTTTCAAAATTAGATTCATTTTATATTTTTGAATGTTAATTTTATAAGAAAACTTTTATATTGTCTTTAATTAATTGTATTAATTAGTTATATAATTAATAAATATATAATAAATAAAATATATAAAATTAATGTATTATTATTAAGGAGTAAGCACATTTTAAAAAATTTACATACTATTAATTAATTTTTTTAATTTATGCATTGAATGGATTATTAGAGAATAATCTTTTTTATTTTTATTATTTCGAAATATGTGCTTAAATATTTTATTGCCACGTGTCATAAAACAAAAAAGCTGAGGGTTCCCCCACTACTCTCGTCACTGACCTTCTCTCTCTCTCTCTCTCTCATGTCACTACCGACCATAAAATCCGGCAAACCTCCTTCGCCGTCCGGTTACGACGTCGAGTACCGTTCTATCGTAGACGATGCATGGTACAGCGTCCGTACAGTACTCGACGGAGAGAAACTGACGGTGAAGTACTACAACTTTACCGACGAAAACGACAGCGTTTTCGAACCTCAAAACTTCAAGTCTCTACAAGAGATTAATGATTTACAGGACCGGTTCAGGCCAGTTTCCGTTCAGTTGCAAGACTGCGAGTGCCGAAATGTCGCCAAGGATATGGATGTTTGCGTTTCTCACTCCTTCACCGACTACGACGTCCGCTTCCACGACGCCGTCGTAGAGGATGTAAATACACAAATACTCTCTTTCTCTCTCTCTCTATTTGATTTAACTGTTATTATTATTTATCTGATTTGGCTTGTGTGAATGGGGCTATTTTAGCAGGTGAATCACACAGATCATTGTTTTGTTGATAAAGAAGAACAATGTATGTGCACCTTTGTGGTTACATGGACACATGGTCCAAATGCTGGGTATATGGCTAACAAGAAAATTGAGAATATATGCCTTGTTCAGTCTAACAAACAGCTTGACCCTAAAGTAGCCATTTTTTTGAAGATAGTCAGAGAGAAACTTGAAATTACTGCTAATAAATCTCATTTACTTTCTATTTGTGAAGATATTGCTAGCTTGCCTAGTATAAAGCCTGATTCAACTTTTGCAAAGCATTTTACCCAGGCAAGTGTTTCTCATATTGAATGTTTAGAATTTCTTTGTCTAAGCACAAAATGATAGCAATTTCTTATGATGTTCTGTTTTCTTGTTTATAGGAAATAAAGTGTGCCGGCCAGTGTTTGAGTAATAGCTCTTCTTCTAAAGGTTTGCTAGAGCCTAGAACTATTAACTGCTATATAAATTCTGTTTCCAGCAGAATGCTAAAATTTCAACTAATTAGGCTTTTCCTGGGTTTCCCCCTGCCATTCGAATTAGGAAGGAATGAAGGATAATATCTTTGTTTTAATATGCATTTGTATTGGATGTTATTTATTTCTTTAGATCATTTCCTCTTTGGCTTTTCTTGGTGTCTTCATAGCACCCCAATGAAAATTGTTCTGTTTTCTTTATGAGTTGAATCCACCATCTACTAACTTAGATGTTTTCCATTTTGTCCTGCACACCCTTTAGTTTATTTTCAATTACTTGTTTATGTCGTCATAGTTTGTGGACTAACACCTCCAACTCTCTCTTTCTTCGTCCTTTGTTTGTTGAGTCAGAGAGGATATATAATCATGCTCAAACAATTAAAGAAGAAATTGATATTGGAGGGATTAACAAACATCATGTTGTTTTGATTGACAATCTGGATAAGGACATACACCCTTCAAAAATTGTGGAATTCATACACAGACAAACTTCCATCTCGGTTCGAGCATATGTCTTCCCTAGTTTGTCATCAGAGATGTACACAGATGGGGCTCTTGTGTTGGATTGTGAGGAGAATCTTCAGAAATTATGTGAATTTTTGGATAGTCCCAATCATATCATCGTGTCATGGAGAGGGAGGTAGGTAATGTGATATATACCCTGAGTCACTTTAAAATTCACTCTATAGAGTTAGTAATTTTTTAATTTTGTTTTCCTTTTCTTTATTTTCATAATCTTTCCTATGTTCTGTTGATGCACTTATTGCTTTTTGAATCATTATATGCCGCATGTTAACTTGCTTTGGATGAGAGCTTTTAATTGTTGATCCCTGTGACCTAGCTAAATTTGTCTCAGTTGTATTACTAATATTTGTAATTTATGCATTTATATTTGTACCCCGAATTTAATTTATTGGGAATTGAAATGAGGCAATTCTCTCTAATCTAAGATAGATACTTTGTGTCAATTAAAATTTCCAAACTAGCAAATGCGCTGCAGATATGTGGTATCTATAAGATCCTCTGTATTGTGTGATGACTATTTATTTCACAAGTAGAAAGAGTAGTCAAACAACGGAGGAATGAAACTTACAAGGAAATTCAGAGCTTGACTAAATTTGCAATTTTTGTCAGAGAAAAACATCCATCTCAATTTTAATCTCTTGAGGCTTCTATCAATGGTAAAATATTTATCTATTATTTGACTTATTGATATTTGTTTCTTTCTTGGAATTTAGATGTTCAATAGTTCCTGACTTGTTCATGCATAGCACTTCTCATGAAATAAGTTAAATTTACTCAGAACACCATTAATAACATTGAAGACAAAAGCAAATAATTATACTGCCCTGTCTTCTCTTATCACTTTGTCAGATAATAATGATAAATAAGAAATGAATCATGGATATATCTATAGAAAAATAGAAATAAGAATTATGATTTTAAGAATTTCAGCCTCCCTCAATTGCGGGTACCCTACTAATAGATGCTTCTGATTAACTGCTCAATAATTTCAAAAGCTATATTAACAAGAACAATTGTAAAACTCTGTGGACATACTCGACAATTTATTTACTATGGAAACTTAGGTTGGTTTGGGCATTTTTATTGACGCAAAAAGTATCCATTTTATGTTAAGGAAAATAGTTTTATTTGAACTCCCAAACCAAAACAATTAAATGTAGGTGCAAATATAATTAGGCAGATTGCAAATAGCATCACTCCTGTACTTATTGATTGACTTTCGTATACTCTTTTAACTTAAAGTTGAGTATCTGACATGAAATTTCTACTGCATTGCCTGCCTAATCATGAGATTTCATGGCATTAACTTGGCTTTACAAAAATTTTCTACTGATGTGAATATTTGATCAATTTTGTTTCAGGTTTTTAGCTTTGTTTTTCAGAAAAATTAACTCACTTCATTGCTTGCAGGCCATGGGTAATAACTGAAAAAAAGTCTGTGAATGATTCATATGCATTTCCACTTGGGATCTTGATGCCCAAATATCAGGCAAGTTGTTTAGAAGTGTATTGGTTCTTCATTAGGGAAATGGGCTTCTATAGTGTACTTTTATTTTTATAATCACATAATCTGGTTGGACTTTTCTGTTTTTATTTGCTTTGATGATTTTTGCATTTACATTTTGTAGAACAAGTTCGAGCATGGAAACATTGGTGTTAGGAATGATTTAAAACTTGTTTGTTCTGGGTCTGAAAAATACAAGACTGCAAAACGTTTGAGAAATCTGTTTATGGAGTTTTCTGAGAATCAACAGCAATTGCACAAGAGGCTAGCTTTGGAGGAGCAAAAGATTTTACGGCCATCTCTTTAGCGTAGTTGCAAGAGATAAAGATGGCAAGTTTCATGCATATGCTGCTCATATGAACAGTATGTGCCCTACCCAATTGCATTAATGATTGAAATTTACACTTAAAACTGTTTTGGACATGCTGCAGGAAATAGGAATTTGTTTTGGGGTATACTTTTCTGATCTTAGCACCCCTTAGTTATGTAAATCAATGGTAAAATTACAAATTTGGTGTCCTAACTTGGCAAAAATTGACAATTAAGTGTCTCAACTTATAAAAGTATCAATTGAGTGTTTCAACCTGTTAAAAAATTACAAAGTCTTGATTCAAGCAGGTTGCTAACCGTTGATCTTGTACTGCTTGCAGACGTGGAAGAAAGAGAATGAATTTGTGAAACACGTTGGATTCAGGCCGGTTGGGTTTAAATGAAGTGGACAACAACTGTAAAATGAGGATAGAAATGGAATGGATTCCAATGGTAAAAAACCCCTAATTTGACAAAATTTGGCTTCAAAGGCGTCCTCAATTTCTCATCTCTTTCTCTAATCTATTTCTATTGCTGCAATTATAAAGGGAATGTAAGACGTTAGTGATTTTTGTATGTGTTAGAGGCGTTGCACATTAAGAACATCAGTTAGAAGATTTTTGTACTGCGAGGTAGGTGAACATAATGGAGGTTGTGGGTATTTCAGGTGGATTGATCCTAAGATTTGTTAAAGAGCAAGGCAAATAATACTTGGATTACTGCGGAGGGTGGGAAATGTTGAAGCTTAAAAGGATGGGAGCTGGAGAAGGGAGAAATGGTTTTGGGCATGGGCAATTGTCTCTATTTTGGTTATAATCTTCAAGTGATAAGGGTTTGATGGCCATGGAAATTTACAATTAGAGGGTATAATTTTAATGGTTATGTAATGTAGTTAACAGTAGGTTGATTTAATATAAGTGAAATTGTGAATTAGGGTTTATCCTTAATTCTATTTTGGATTGAAAAAGTTGATGTAATTGATGATGTTTTATGATGGTAAATGAGTTAAATGTGTTGTTAGTTGTTAGCAATTACAGTGGGTGCTAAATTTGGTTGTTCATGTTGCTTTGGTGTAATGTTGTTATGTGCTTTCAAAGGGTTTGATAAAATGTTTGAATGAGAGATATTCACAATTGCAAATTGTAATTGTGAAGTAAGCACTGATAGTGTACTATCTTGGGACACTAAACACAATATGGACATTAGTAATAGCATAAGCACATTGAATTCCATTAAGCATTAATAAGTTAAATTGCCAAAATTAGAGAGCCAAAATATACAATATGGACTTGTATTGTTTGCCTGTAAGAACTTGCTTAAACAAAGACTTGAGAATAGGTTATGTATTGTCCCAAATGATTAAAATCTGTTTAACATAATAACCTAACCTAAGTTACATTGTTTGAATTACTAAGACTTGCTTACATTTGTAATAGTTGTATAAAAAACATGATAACAATTCTTAGAGTTCTCAAAGCCAATGACAAAAGCATGAAAAAATGGCAGGATAATCATTTTGGTCCCCTAACAGTTGATTCCTGGGTTAAATTTGGAAGTGATGGGTCTATGGAATTGCCATCTCTAACTTTGGATTTTTTCTTCTTGTTGCTTGTCTGATCATTTTTGCTTGAATCAACTTTTCTCTTAAATAATATTCACACAACATGCACAGACTATAAACATTATTAAGTAGGTGATAGTTACCTTTTGCTGATTTGTTATAATAGTCCATCCATCACCGTCTTCAAGAGCCAAATCCTTTTGTAGCATCTCTATGAACCATTCCCATGTGACTCCCCTCTCAGAATCAACCAAACCTTATGATACAAGGAACATTTGATTGTTCCCATCCCTCCCAGCAGCTGCCAATAATTCTCCCTTAATTGCTCATTTCAATAAGCACCCATCTAATCATATCACCCTTCTACATCCACTAAGCAGACCCTTTTTTAAGCAATCAAAGGAGATATATAGCTTTTCAAAATTTGGGAGTTCCTCAGGAATTGACCTTATTACCTTCATTTTTGTAGTACTGTTTGGGTTACTTCTTTCAATTTCACCCAAATAATCCCAAAGTATGGCAAATTATGCTTTCAATTACCCTTACAGATTAGCTATTGCCTTCACCTTTGCCCTCCTTACCTTAGTCAACCTCATTTCAATCTTCAAATATTCCTTGATAAGGTCTTTCAAGTCTACCAACCTCATGCTAGTTATGCACTTATATTTGTATAAGTAATTCTTAGCTATCCATAATGTGGTCACCCTTTTGTTCTTGTATATGATCTGGCATGTATGCTCCTCCATAAATGTTTTGACTAAAAATCTTCTACTCACATTGTCATGTGAAGCAATTATCATCTAAGGATAACCACTTTCACACACTTTGCTCTCACTTCATCCCTTGTATTTCTTGTAATCTTGATGGCTTTTCTTTTTTGGATTTCATATATGGTTAATGCTTCCTTGAATTGTTTTGGGCCATTTAATCTCATGCCCAAACAAAATGAAACTTTCTTAGCCTTATGTTGAAAACCAAGAAATCTTGAGTTTCTCCTTGTAGCATGATCATCTTCAGAACCATCTATACTTACTGCACTGTAATCATCATTTGAGTCAAAGTACTCTGAATCTTCACCATCACCTAACAAGTTAGGCATTTCATTAACTCTGCAAGTTCCTTCATTTCTCTCACTTGGATTGCCAGTAAATTTGTTCTTCTTGTTAAGCCTATGTTGACCTATTATGTGTTTTGATTTACAAAACTTAGTAAAATTGATGAAAATACTCTTTATATATTCATGTTATACTTATATATTCATCAAGAATTGTTTAACATTGATCAAAACATGTAAAAAGCTATTTCAGGGTATGAACGCACGTTCAAGAAGATGAACGCACGTTTAAGAAGATAAACGCACGTTCAAGAAGATGAACGCACGTTCATGTATGTGCACAAGAAGAACAAATTACACAGAGAGCTTTTGAACGAGTCTTTAAGGTTCTGAACGCACGTTCATCATGGAAAGTTCAAAAACTTCAAATTACACATAGAGCTTTTGAACGAGCCTTCAAACTTTTGCACCGACGGTTCAAGAAGCTTGAACGCACGTTCAAGTTGCGTAGATCATAAAAAAAATAGCTTTTGGAAGTTGGAGGGAAGATCAAGAAAGTCAAATCAGAGCAGATTTCTTTTGGATCCGTGCCCAACAGTCATATTTAAACATTTCTATAAATACAAGAAGGTTCAAAAGAAGATTAGAACTCTTGCCAAGTGAAAATCAATTGCTATTCATATCAAAAAGCTTTCTTGATCATTATACTCTGTTTTTTGAACACCAACACAATCTTGTTCTTATCCTTGTGTGTTCTTTAATCAAAGCTAGTGCATTTAATTGTAATCATTTCTCTAGCTTGTATCCTAGTCTTGTGAGACTCTAAACACAAAAATTGTTGTATCTTAAGTGAATAGGGTGAAATCCCGTGAAATCTATTGT
>CATKHJ010368275.1:0-16504 GCA_949750685.1 Vernicia montana | reverse complement strand
GGTGGTTCACATGCATAATATATTTCATAACTCACCTCTAAAGCAAAATACTTCAATCCAAGCTAAAACCCTTTATCTTGGATGAAAATCCTCCAATCCTTGGCCTACATAAATATGACCAACATTTTAATTAATCTAGAGTCTATGAACTCTAATTCTAAGGATAAATTCTCCAAAAATGAAAGAACATCTTAATTCCATAACTTATTTACAATAACATATCAAAATCTCAAAGATTGAACTTATTCTTTTGAAGAACACATTCTAGGGTTTTATCAAAAATACCCAACAACCCATTACTAGCAATTAATACCCATAATCACTTCTATCTAACTCTATAAAGATGCTAAAACATCATAATAACAAAGCCTATAAGAATTAATGAAGAGTTAAACATTACCTTGAAAAGTCTCCTTCAAACTCAAATTAACTTCTTCCAAGAGTTTAAGAGAATCCACTTAGATCTTTGAGTATCCTTTGATTCCTTGAGTTAGTTTAATGCATCTTAGCCTTTAGGAAACATTAATGAGACTTTGGTGGGGGTTTTGAGGTCAGAAAAGTCCAAAATAGAAAATGGGTTTGATTTTCACATTATTTGGGCTTCTGCTGTCCTTTTTATAGTTCCATACCTTGAATGAGTGTTCACATACTTGAACGAGCGTTCATACCTCTTGAACGGGCATTCATCCCTTTTTGAACGAGCGTTCATCTTCAATTTCCAGAAAAGTACTATTCACACAGAACCATCATGAATGTAGGTTCACAATTTTGAATGAGCGTTCAACTATTAACTCAGCACATTTGAAACGCAAGTTCACATTATCAATGAGCGTTCAAGTGCTTGAAGGGGCGTTGATCTAAATTTCAGAAATTGTTACTATTCACACAGAATCATCATGAACGAGCGTTCAACCTTAAAATACTCCAAAACTTCATTTCTTTTGACTCCAAACACTCCAATTAACATTCTAATAGTCCCATACCATCACAAACATAATATCTAGAGTTTAATTCATTAATATCATCATAGAATAATCCTAAGAATGGATTCCATCATCAAGGAAATATAAATATATATACATTACACATCATACATTATATGTGCATAACTTAACTTAATCATTCCTTTACAAATTATAAACACACAACAAAATCTTGGGTGTTACAAAAATACTACAAGAATTTCAATTGTTGTAGTCGTCAGCTTATTAGAAGAATTTCTAAAGGTCAAGTGTTCGAACATCATGTCTAACAATAAGAAATTTTTTTCAAATATATTAACCAATCTGTTAATCTATTTGAACGGTGATCAAGTTGACCGGTAAACTCAACTAATTCATACAAGTTAACATCGATTTTCATCAAATCAGGATTTGGAAATATATTAATCAATCGGTTAATTTATTTGAACCGTAATCAAATTGACTAATTTACTAGTTACTTAAGAGTCCGATTTAATCCGATCGATTGGTCTTGTCCGAGTTTTACAACCACCCTTGGGAGAACCTCTTCCTTTTCTAATTCCGTTTTGTTTTTCCTTCTATTACCAAAAAAAAAAAAAAAAAAAAAAAACACTAGTATATATATAATTAATGTCAATTCTATTTAATTTTCAAATATTAAATAATTATGATGTTAAAAAAAGTTTAAGTATTGAGGTAAAAAATTTTAAATCTTAATTTTTAACACGAGATTTTAAAAAATTTATTTTTACATAATTTAGAATAATTTGCACTTAAATTCATTGTTTGAATGGTTAACATTTACTTAAATGTTAATATATTTTAACCAAATGATAAAAAAATAATTATAAACTTTTATGGTTTTTTAATTTTAGCTATTTTTTATTTATTAATTTTACCTGAGAACTTTGATTTTTATTTGAATGTTAGAAATTAGATCAATCAAGGGTAACTTATTTTTGTATCCCACATTGATTTCTTTTTAGACAGGTCAAAGACGTAGGATATTTGAAGTTAAATGATGGGCCAATGAATATTGGACTTAAGCCAACCATAATTTTTTTTTAGGAAATTACACAAAATACATATTTTTTAATTTTTTTTCAAAAATACCACCATAATTTTTCAGGTTTTAAAAAATGACCTCTTTTTTTTTTTTTTTTTTTTTAGTTATGATATATTTGTGATATACCTTTAAAAATGAAGTATTTTTAAAATAGAAAATTTAATAAATATATTTTTGAAAAAAAAAAAATATGCATGAGAATATTTTATCTTTTGAGGTATTTATATATAAATTCCTAATTTTTTTTCTATCAAGTAACTTAACTAGTTTATCACCTCAATTATAAATTAATTTTATAGTAAGACGTAATTAAATGATAATAAAATTTAAATTCATCAAAGTGTAAATTTTCACATCCATTTAAATGGTTAAAATTATAACTTCATCATGATTAAATATGAAAATTTACTAACACTCAAATACGTGCTTTTGTTTGGGGATTGTCCATGGAGAGGAAGTATCTTCGTTTGGTTCAAGTGGGAACGTCTTTGCCAACCAAAGCAGAGTGGTGGTATAATGAGGTTGACCATGCAAAGTATTAAGTTTTATTACACTCACTGCTGTCTATTATAAAATACTTGTTACAAGTATTTTATAATAGACACTTAATATATTAAAAATATTTTTTAAAACATATTATATAATATAGTTTATATCCTATCTGTGTTTTAAAAAAAAATAATAATAATAATGTACAATTGTACTCTTGCTTTCCTTAACAAATAGCCAAAACATGCAGCCTTCATGGGACTTAAATAACTTGCAAAAAAAAGATATAGCTTAGCCACATTCAAAAAAATCATTAAGGTCCCCTAAAAATATGAAATATCCTAACCTCATTTGTAGCTCTAACAGTAAAAGGCCTGTCTCATTCATGTGGCCTTCTTGAAAGCATTTCACCGACCAAGTCTTTCGCTTATCTAAAACAGCATGGCCAATAATGCAGTTTCAGTTTCAGTTTCAATGCAGATGAATTTAATAGCAGATGGTGCTGCATTGCTTTACACGTTTTTAGCATTTACTGTAGAGACATTACAATAACTGGTCACAACATTACTGACCAAAACAGACTGCAAGAAGGATTACCGAGGTTTAGCAGCTGGTTCTGTGGTGCTCGACAAGTCAATAATTGATTCATAAAAGCTTATTGTTGATTCTTCGCTATATTCACTTCAAAGAAAACTGGATATGGTCTCCTGCAGAATATCTTAACAAACAGCATTTTCATTGAATTTTTGCACGGTCAAATGGCACTTCTCCATGGTCTTAATGATCTCCCAAGCAAATTTTTCATCAGCCATAGACCAAGTGCAGCAAAAGAAAACTGCTGTTGATACTTTTTGAAGACTATCAATTATTCTGTAAGGGCATTCATCCTTTAAACATGCGGACACATGAAATGACTCAACTTGAAGATGTTCCCCAAGATTTTGAATGTTCCTTCCAGGAAAATCAATACTTAGTTCTCTGAATAATTGCTGAAGCCAATAGCATTTCTGTGAGAGACCAAGTACTTCATTTGTTGAGTTAAGATCTCTTCTAGCCTCATCTAAGTTGTCAACAGTTACAGGACAACAATAAGCAGACTGAATGTCATATCGTTTTTCTCCCAACACGAGTAGGAGCTCATCTTGGTGTACAACCCTTGCCTTTTTGCTTTTTTTCATAACCAAGATTCCCTCGGCAACTCTTTCATCAGTTACCTGAAGCCGAGATGTGCAGTTTGTGCTATCTAAAACCAAATCAGATGTATCTTCTGAACTTGTGTTTAAAAACTTGAAATTTGGACTCAAGCAACTGTGGATAAACATGTCTGAGGCATATGCTTTCACAAACACAGTGGAAGGAATGCACACAGTATCACCATTTGCAGGAACATAACATTGAATTCCCAATCCAGACTGAATTCTTTCTTTAAGAGAAGTCATCTTAGGCTTCTCACCATGTACTAGCATCACATGCTTAGGAGAGAGAAATTTAACAAGATCCATAATCCCTTTGGCATCTGTATGAGGGCTGAAAGACAATTGATGAATCTGGCAATATAAAAATAAGATCAGTAATGTTACAGAGAATAGAGTAGAATAACCAGCACAGAAGAACATTCGGGCTTTCCTAGACATGCATGTACACATTGTTGCATGCATGCAAAGCATGCACTTGCATCTCAAATACAATTCTTTTGAGATGAAAAATGGCAGCCCCAAATAATCCAGATGAAAATATAGCAATCAAAATCATAATAATAAAAGAGTGGCGAGGAATATGCACCTGGCATCGCACATCAATTTCGGTGTCTTTGTCCAAATGAATTTTAGTGGGTCTACCCGACATCAATTTATGTCCTATGGTTCCAGCCACACAATATCTAGAAAGAAAAAGATATGGTGAATTTGGAAATATTTCAATATGGTTTAACGGAACTGAGAATGCAACATTTCAGGCAATAAAAGAAATACCAAAAACATAAGAACAAAAAGAAGGATCTAAAAGCAGCTAGAAATAACAAACTGTTTTACTTGTATTTTGATTAACTGAACCTGTGCCTCATCCCAGTACATACACATCAACCAATACAAGCATGATCAAATAAATACATTTTTTTTTTTATCACACTTCAAGAACCAAAAGCAAAGCAATATGAATGATACAATAAATGATTCCATGAACATGCAGGAGATGTTCAGAATGTATTATCATTTAATGTGCTTAAAAAGAATTTGAATATTTCTACACAGAAAAAATTTAATGATTTTATACCATGCATGGGTATTTCACCTAGAAGTCTTGAGTTGCTTTTCTCTTTGTTCTAGAAAAAGATGTCAAACAAAGATAAATAGTAAATATTTGATGTTTAAGTGATCATATGCATGAAATGGAAGCTTATAATATTATGTTGTGGTAGTGTGATTTTTCTCAATTAGGTTACAACTGGTAGTAAGATTGTTACCCAGGCAATGTTACAAGATTATTCTCAGAAGGAGCCCAATGCTTAAAAACCTCAAGAGAGAAGCCACCACTAATCATCCCAGGTGTGGCAAAGAGAACGCAAGGTCCAGGAGCATCTATCAGAGAACGTTCAAAATTATGAACTGCAACATCAAACCCATGAATGAGAGACAGAACTTATTTAATGATTAAAAAAAAAAGAACATTATTATCCAATCAGTCGTATTTCATATCGGTCACTAGGCATGTAGTCTGAGTCAGGACGTTGCTTCATTCATTACTCTCAAGATGGCCTGATATCTTCAATTAAATCTCTTACAGTTTCGGTAACTTCATCAAAAGTACTGCATTACATATTAGAATGTTAAAAGGAAAATGAAGAGGTTTGGTAACATCATTCAATTCTTTACAGCATTTATTTCACAAACCAAACTGTAGGATCAACCAAAGCCATCTAATCTAGCATCATCTTCATAACATCTGAGAGGTGTCACTTCTTTGGAATAAATTCTTAAGGAAATAGAATTATAGTTCTGTTATGGAAATGAAGTCTAAATAGGTCTTCAATTCCCACTTTTATCTTTAGAACAAATCCCAAGAGTGCGAAATAAAATTTCAGAACCAAGAAAATTTTACTTTATGCGACACCATTAATGAATGTGGGGGAAAGTGATGGTGGGGATTAGTGGTAAGATGAGGTGTGGTACTGGTGATGGTAAAATGGTGGTCGTGGAAGAGGGTGGTGATAGCAGAAAATTTGATTATTATTTTGATAAATATGAGCATTTTGAGTATTAAGTTTCAGACCTGTGAATTTCAATAGCATTAGAAGCTAGGAAATTACAAATCCTATCACTTTTTATAGAATCTCAAAATCCTTGGTTTTAAAACAAATCAAAAATTCAATTCCAACACCCATTTCATTACAGATGAATTATTTAAAACTATGGAATCGGAAATTTCTTTGCTTAATTGATTCCAAACAGGTATATTTAGTGACTTATTTTTCCCCTGATATTAAGCAAGAGAGTAATATAAGAATATTCCCCTAAAAAACATTACTACATTTGAAGATAACTGCATGAAGTACCATTTTTAAAATCAAATGCATTGCGTGTAGTATACATCTCTTTGACCTTCTGGCTGGTCCAGCCAATAAGCATTTTATAGTACATATTAGCTTGAATGGTCAAACCTGAAAAATAATGCAAATCATATTCATGAGCTTGGGTTATCATACCCCTATCTATAAAGGAAAAAGGAATAAGAACAACTAGGAACACACACACGGAGCAACAATCTTGACAAAGCTATTAAATCCTCAATGGCAATCCTAAATAAATTATGAATGCATGTTAGATGCCTAATGATGAGATTACAAATTGATTTATCATTTATGATACTTACTTGAAAAATGGATTCAAGCGGGCAAAGGATAGGAGAAAAAAGAGATATGATTACATTCTTATTCTATACAAATGCTGCTCTGTAATTCTTCTATTTCAAAGCTAATAATGACAGTCATGCAAGTATGATAGTCTTTGCAGCAACTGTAATTCTGCTTTGTATGTCTCAAAAGAAAAACCTCTTGGATCACAAATCCAACATAAGATGATGTGTGCACCCACAGATCCAGATCTTAACAATTTGTAAAAAGAGATCCATCTGCACAAAATAAATATAATAGTTCCACCCCAAAGTGTTTATCCTCTTTCAAGAGGTCAAAATTTTAAGGAGACAGTAAACAATGCATTTAACACCTACTAATTTAATTATACAATCATACAAATCTCAATATCAACCACACAATCATTAACTTCATTATGCAAAGGGAAACAAATTCTATGTCATGATGATAGGAAATCTGGTGAAATAGAAACAAAATCACAACGGAATGGATCATAAGAGAGGTATTTGATAATTAAGAACACAGTGTTTGACCAATCAAGAGCATAGAGCATACCTGCTGAGAAGTATATAGGAACCTTTAGATTCATACGCTCCCAGTAATCATCCAACAATATACAAAGCTCCTGAATGAAAATTGAAGAGACAGTCAAAACAAGTATAAGGCCAGAGTTGGAAACATTGATAGATTCAAGGCATAGCATATGTAACATTCCATATCCAAATAAAGAGCTCACCGTGATGCATACACCAGTCAAGCAAATATTAAAATACAACAGCAACAAGTTAAAATGAATACTCAATTGCAAAAGAAAGAGAACAAAAAATTAATGTATGCATGTGCTTATAACAATTAAAATACAGCACAATTTAGCAACTTGCTGTCTAACATAAGGGTTGAATGAGAAAGAACAAGGATTTTACCTCCCTTGGGATTAGGAATAGTCCTCAAAACATTCATTTTGAGTTTCAAATATTCAAGTTTAAAGAATAAGCAAATTACCTAAACACCCTTTGATTTGCTTATAATTAAGAAAAAAACACTGTAATTCTAAGATTTGCCTCCTTATCAGAGTTTATCTCCTCATAAGTTTGGTTTGCTCTTAAATAATGCCCCAATCATATATAGAGAAAGGAACATTCTGGAAGTTAATGGAGAGATGATGATTCATAATTCTCAGCAACAATCAGAATGATCCACGAATAGCTGCAAATTTGCATAATTCTTTAAGGATATATGAGGATAATGATTAGGTCTTGGATTCGATGGTTTTGACTAGATTTGCAGTGACAGCCTATGTACCATCAACAGTGGCCTCTCAGAGATTTAAGTCACTTGAATTAAACATATAGCTTCAGTAAGCTACATTCTACAATTGCACAGCTATGTGTAGAAAAATTATAGCCAACATGAAACAAATAGCTATCTTGATGAAATACCTGAGCTCTTCCAAGTGCAAAGGTAGGAATAAGCACCTTTCCACCGCCAGCAACACATCTATGAACCTGCATTAATTGGATTTCCAAAATATATAGTTGGTGATGAGAAAATATTAACCTCACCTAGAAAATATATCTATCTCTGCACATACTGTATAGATATATAATTCTAATCATGTTCTTATAGGTGTTAGAAGCAATTAATATCCGTTAATAATGCAACACTGAAGTAAACCATCCCTGAAGCGAGGAACATATGCATATCAAAAGAAAAGCAATGTTTATAATAAATACCACTAATATGAAAATTTTGGTTCACTGATCCATCCACTACCAACAATTCTCTAGCCTGTCAATGATCTTCAAAGCATTTAATGAAAGAGAAACATATGCCACAGTTCCTAACACATGATAGAATTTGCCTCTTTTCTTCAATTATATCTACAAAAGCTATAATTAAGAGAAAGAATAACAAGGATCTATATGCATAATGACTCAGGAAATAATTGACAGGTTTGTTTACATACAACTTTAAGAAATTCCCTCTCCCGAGCATATTTTGAATCACGTATGGTTGTTGCATATGTAGACCTGTGAGAGGAATTTATAAGGATAAGACAGTAAAAGTTTAGAAAACCCAGTTTTGCCAGGGCTATAAAATATTGCAATGCAGGACAAGTTTTATGTGCTAAAACATATGGCTGTAGTAGAACAAGAAAGAAGCACATAATGGTAAAACTTTATGATGTTCAATCATAAAATTTGCAGTTCACAAAATATTGAAAATATTTAAGATTACAAAAGAAAAGTCTTAAAAAATATATTCACCCAAAGAAACATGTAATAAGTAACTTGAGAGTTTAAGACTACATGTTTAATTTAGCTCACTTAGACAGAATGAAAGAGGGACAACAGTCATTGTGGAGATTACTTTTCAAATAAGGATTAGTTTGCAAAACTCATGAAGCTCAAAATCAAAAAGAAAACTGGCCCAACGGTTGATAAAATTTCCCTTAATAATGCAATCCTAAGGGCTTTTTGTACAAAAGCTGTTATGACATAAAGTTTTAGCATTTCCTGCATTATACACAGTATCCAACAAGCCCAAGCAAGATATTGGGAGGGGTTAATCCAGAAACAACAGTAACCTTCACATTTTTCATTAAGTGGTCTTCCCAACCCAATAACTCATAGACTTGCAATTGGCTGACCAACACTTCCACCATTGCAACAACCAATGGCCTTTAGAAAGTATAATGTAAAAGTCATACACAAGGTGGTCAAAAGAGAGAGGTGCACTCAAGGCGATAGATCCTTTCATTGCCTAAGGCGCAAGGCACTAAAAAAGCGTTCGCCCGAGCGAAGCAAGGCGCAAAAGAACCCAATAATATATTAAAACTACTAAAACATTAATATAATACATATATAAACAAATAAGCATATTGTTTAGGATAAAACGAAATATTGTTAACCATTTTGATTGTTTGAATTGAGGAGAAAAAAGGGACATATATATATACAATAGAAGGAGACAAAAAAAATTAGGGAAAAAGAAGTACGACATAAATTATGCAATATATAAAGAGAGACTAGAGATGGACAAGGAGGGAGAGAGTAGAGAATAAGGGACTTAAACAACTGTGAATCAGATCCATGAAAGGATTAAAATAAATGGAAGAGAAATAACTAAAAGTTAGTGGAAGGAGTAAAATTAAAAAAAAAAAAAAAGAGAAATAACTGAAGAACAGTAAAAAAATAACAAAAGGCAAGACAAGGAGGACAAGAGGAGAAACACTCTTAACAGAGTAAGTTTTGAAAAAACTGTGTAAAGAAACAATACTACTTTGTCTCTAGTGGTGCAGGAAGTTTTGTTTGAATAAATTGCTAATTCCCCTGGTTCTTTTCAGTATTTGAGTTAAAAAAGAAGTCTAAAGGACGTGCAAAACCTCAAAGCATGTACCCTAGAAAGTATAAAGTCTTATTTTATAACAATATCAGTGTTTCAAGTGAAATTAATAACTCCTGGGATTTATTTTAGCGCCTCTCGCCTCCCACAAGGGGCGCACCTTAAACGCGTCTTTCCTTGGTGATTTAAAAGAGCTAATTCCTATCCTCGCCTTGATTTAGCGCCTAGGGGCGCGCCTGGTGTGCCTTTAACTACAGACTCATACATATTTACTTTTTTCAATGATAAAGTTCCCACAGAAAATCACAAATCAATCTCAACTATGAAAAGACAATGAATAGTGCTGAACTCCATAGATGAAATACATTTAATAACAGAAATGAGAAATTATTATATAATTAATTTGGTCTTTCCCTTATGATATAGCTTATTAACCCTAACCCTAATTAGGTTGTATAGTATGTAAGACAATATTGAAATGAAAACAAAAGATAAGCCAAAAGGCTGAATTTTCTGGTTACAAATCCAGGAAAATAGACTACCAGTAACGATTTTTTATTACTCATAATCTGCCTCTAAAGCTGAATATTACAGCCTATTTATGGCCTAAAATCCCACTACAATAAGGTCTTGAAAATCAAATAAAGTTTAACATGATTCAAATATAAATAACCAAATCCTAATAGAATAAGATTTGGACCCTTCTAAATAAAAATTAAACTTTTACCCCTCCATCACCTTAGTTCAACATCAAAATTTAGAAATCTACAAGTGATAAAATATGCATTTAGTACCAGTAGCAGAGAGGCTCTAAACAAACAGGTTCATAAGAACAATCTTTACAATACATGTTTCCACATACTCTGTTATGAGAAGGTCTAGTTGCAGTTGATCAATTTGAGCTGCTCCAAGATGTCTATCTGGAGTCATATTATAGTCTCCTGTGTACACCATAGCAGAGTCTCCCACCTTTGCATAAAACATTGCAGCTCCAAGAACCTTGAAAACAAAACAAAAGAGGAAAAAGGAACAACTGTTACATAAATCAAAGCCATAAACAACATAGGCTTCATTCTAGAATTCCAATAATTTTTGAACTATTTAAAATGTTGTGCTACGAACAATATGGTACAAGTAATATCTATTCGCACATAAAACATGTAACCAACAAGAATATCCAAAAAAAGAAAAGGTGACATCTCCTAATTCACTATCAATTCCTAGTGTACTCCCCCCTTTTTAAAATGAACCGCCAAATATTTCACATTAATTTCATGGTAAAGTTAATCCTCCCCCCAACCAAGTAATCAAGAAGTTCTTCCATGACATATTAAGCATTTACCCTCACAAAAGGAGCAAAGTCGTGAGTTACAAAGCAAAATTCAAATGCCAACCTTGATATTTCAAAGTAAAGACTATCATCAATCGCTAGCATGACAAATTCTTTCTTAAGATTTTCTTAATTTTACAGATATAACGTTGATCTCTCAGAAATTTTCACTGAGTTTTTCATTATTTACACTGATGAAAGACACATGCAACCAGACTCGATTTGCTAGATAAACATTAATTTTTCTGCAAAATTTCATGTAAAAAAGTGCCTTATTTCTAGGGGTTTGATGCTTGAAGAAGGTACGATTCAGCCTGCCAATACAAATGGCACTAAGAATTAGCTCAGCAAATTTCATTTTCACTGACCTCAATTTTCTGGGAGAATGTAGAAAACTTTATAATCAGGATGTATCTACAAGAAAACCAGAGGCAAGAGAAAGATGTGCAACAATTCCAATGAAAAGTTATTTCTATACAGAATTTGAGATGTTGTAGCAGTAGTTTAGCTAAAACACGTTATTTTAATGCTAGTGATCAGCCAATTATTAGTCTTTTCTAAAAATATTTATCTGACAAAAGAAAAAATTCCAGAAAAGAAGATAACCAGTCAATTCTGAAGGAAACAACTTCCTGCAAAAGAGTACTTGTTTTGTAACTATATACAAACAGGGGCTAGCAACTGAATCTGCACTAGTAGAAATTTAGTTAAGAATATCTTACATGACCTGCATAGTAGGCACGGATTTGAAGATCTTTATCAACCTGCACACTCTGCTTCAGATCCACTGCTATGACTGCAATCCAAAATCAGATGAAAGCAGTAAAGCTTACATTAGATGTGGAACTATAAAGAAAGCTACGTTAACAGACACACATTAATATTGCATGCTTTTTATATCAACTGCAATATTTTGATTACAGAAATCGTCAACAGATTTTACACATGGTCACAAAAATTGAGACCATAAGCATAGAATATATTCAGTTTGTACTCTCAATTCTGTTAAACTAAGTTATTACACGTTTTCTTATAAAGAGGATCAAAAAGTTCAAAGCAAATGTGTCTGAAATATTACGCCTACTAGTCCCCTCAATTATTGCCTGACAAGAAAAAATCACAAAGGATGAAATTCTATTATGCCCCCCCTTCAAAAAAATTTAAGAATTCTCACGTATCTTGTCCGACTTTAAGTAACTTTTTTTAAATATCCTCATCCCATGGCTATAAGAGAAGTTGACATGTCAGCTCAAGTTAGCACACCATTACAAAATCTAAAACAAGTTGGACAGAAAAGATCCATAATTCCAACAGAATAATGAAGACATTAGAAATTTAAGGGATCTTTCAGCTACAACTTTAATTTTCCATATGCTAGATAAACACTTAAAAATGACTAAGTGACGCATTGTTTTAAGTGCTAATTGACCAAAATAGCTGGCACCATATTGTTTACCAAAATATGGGTTGCTTCTTAGCAATCTTCATTATGGTTTGTAGCAAGAAGTCAACACTTAAATATGAACCTCAATTTAGCGTGTCATAAAAAGAATAGAAATTTTATTTGGAATTTCACAGCCAGTTCAAATAATCGGATACCTTTAGCAAAGTTCACATGTTACATGTGACATGGGCTAATTTATGCCCTTTCAATGATATAATGCAAGTTTGTGACACATTGTTGGGGGGAAGGCTTGACTGCTCAGAAGTTTTCTGTTGTCATTTAATACAGATCTGAGAAGTTTGTAACAATGTCAGGCACTCAAGAATTCCACAGATCACGCTTCAGGAAAGCAGTTTGCATCACTAGCAAATTAACCAAATTCCAGTACAACAATACTGATTTTCAATCACATTTGAGACAAAAAAAAAGGCAGCGTATCAAATTCAGACACAATAGCTTCAGGGTTTTAAATAATAGAATAGGAAATGGAAACAGTGAAGTGGAATTTGTATGAATCGATCCGATTCAACCCCCTGCTACCATGAATTTTTTAAGACCATTAGCAAAAACACTCAAATTAGAAATTTCAAATAATTTAATAAAAGCATATGGAAATTAAGTGAATAATAACCTAAAGGAACATTCCATAAAATAGTAGAGCATGTTAGATTAAAAAAGGGAACATTTGGAGTATTAGTGGATATAAACCACAAGAAAAAAGGGCTTTACACGTTTTGGAGAAAATGCGAGAAATATGTGAGCTAAAAAAGGTACACTTGTCAATGGGATGAAAACAACCAAATGGTTTTGAGGAGTTTATGTCATTCTGATGTTTTGCAATTAAAAGACATTACACATTCATTTACTGTTTCATAGTGATCGGCGAATCACCTGCAGAAAATGGAAAATAATCTAAAGGCATCCCAAAATTCCTTTAAAAAACCGAGATTGCTAAGAAACAGTAAATGAAACACTAGCAAATTAACCTCAGCTCAATGCAACAATACTGATTTTCAATCTCATTTGAAATAAAACAGGCAGCATATCAAATTCACAATAGCTCCAGGGTTTTAAATAATAGAATAGGAAATGGAAACAGTGAAATGTAATTGGTATGAATCAGTTTGATTCAATCCCGCTAATGTGAATTTTTTAAGAGCATTAGCAAAATCACTCAAATCGGAAATTTCCAATAATTTAATAAATTGTACAAAATTAAGTGAATAATAACCTAAAGGAACATTTCATAAAATAATAGAGCATGTAAGATTAAAAAAAGGGACCACTTGGGGTATTAGTGGATATAAACCACAAGAAAAAAAGGCTTTTAAGGAGCATATGCTATCTTGGAGAAAATGTGAGAAAAAGGTGAGTTTAAAAAAAAAAAAAAAAAAAAAAAGTACACTTGTTCATGGGATGAGGAGTTTTTACTGTTCTAATGTTTCTCAATTAAGAAAACATTACATGATTCATTTACTGTTTCATAGTGATTAGCGAATCACCCGTAGAGAAATGGAAAATAATGTATCCCGAAATTCCTTTACAAAACCAGGGATCTCTATGAAGCAGCAAATGAAACAAGCAAATTAACCTCAGCTCAATGCAACAACACTGATTTTAATTCTTGTTTGAAGCAAAACAGGCAGCGTATCAAATACAGACACAGTAGCCCCAAGGTTTTAAATAATAGAATCAGAAACAGAAACAGAAATGGAAACAGTGAAGTGGAACCTGTATGAATCAAACCGATTTGACTACCGCTACCATGAATTTTTTAAGGCCATTAACAAAAAAACTCGGATCAGAAATTTCAATTATTTTAATAAAATATACAAGATATTAAGTGAATAATAATTTAAAGGAACATTTTATAAAATAATAGAGCATGTAAGGTGGATATAAACCACATAAAAAAAATGGCTTTTGAGGAGCATATGCCATTTTGGGGAAAACATGAGAAAGGGGTGAGATAAAGAAAGGTACTAGTCAATGGGATGTAAAAAGAGAGGGTCTTGAGGAGTTACTGCCATTTTGACATTACTCAATTAAAGAACATTACACATTTCATTTATTGTTTCATAGTGATTGGCAAATCACCCACAGAGAAATTGAAATCATGTATCAACATCCCAGAATTCCATTACAAAACCGGCAATCCATTATGAAGCATGTGATATTTAAAACCCTGAGATAGCTTGCAGCCAATTCTTTAATTATCATGTACTAAGCTATACTAAAACAATTAATTGAGCTAAAAATGCATTTGATAGGAAAAGATGGAAATAAAGGTACCTCTCTTCATGCATGCTGAAATATGATCAGCAGTAAATTGTTCTTCCTCCCCCCTTCTATCAACCATTACCTTTCGATAATCCTCCAACATCAAAGGAGCTAATGCCTTTGTTGGATACTGCAGTAAAAGAATTTCACTAAGAACATCAAATCAAAATATAGACTCCCAACTCCATTCTTGAGATTGGGAGTGTGTAAAAGTTCCAGTCAGGCTATCATATGAATCAAATTACATGGCAAAAAAAAAACAATAAGATGCAGGGAAAACTGGGCATATCTCATCATAAGTTGAGAGGGAGAGAGCATTTTTTTATGCAGGGACATCAAACATTAAATTAGTCTTCAGGACAAAAATAAGACATCAAATCTCGAAAACCATGACAAACAAGCCAACTTTAAGAATCTGCTTAGCTATTGCATATAAATCATGAATCTAACATTTCTTCAAACATGTTCAAGACATTACCGTCATGTAAACTGGTCCATGATATCCACAAACTTCAGTGAAGTAAGGAAGAGCACCGACATGATCCAAATGACTGCGACAATTTCACTTCACAACATCAAATACAAAAATTACGAAAAGAAAAATCAATTAAACTCTAAACCAAAAAAGAGAAGAGAAAATAAACAAATGGAGGGATCATGTTTACAAGTGGGTGATTATAATGCAATCGAGAGCACTATCAAAATCTCCGGACTTAGAAATGAGAGAGAAATCGGGGTACCGACGGTGATCATCATAACCCATGTGCATTCCACAATCAAACATTATTCTTTTGCCGTTGATTGACACTACAACACAGCTTTTCCCCACATCCTGGCCAGCACCTAAACAAGCAATATAATATACATACTCGTAAGACTTAGTGAATATAAATGAACAGAAGAATTGAAGAGAGAAGAAAGAGAAGAGAAAATACCAAGAATGAAGCATTCAATGGCCATGCCGTTTCTTTCTTTTATAGGTGAATGGAATAGTTGAGGGATATGCTTAATTTATTTGCCCATCATCCTCGTATTTAAACACAGTTTCTAATTGTAGTCTGTATGTGTGATCTTTAAGCCAAAAACTCGTGAGTCGTGACAGTTTGGTTTGGGAATTCAATACTTTAAGTACAATTCAATTAAATTCAGTACAATTTGGAATTGAAGAAATCAATTCTAAACTTAGCTTTATCCACTCAATTTTTCAATCAACACAGCAATCCACAACCAATAGTACAGCCATCTAGGGTATAATGTACCTAAATGGAAGACAGTTAAACCAAAATCAAATGTGAGGAAAAAAAAAATGTCCACGCATACTTTCACAAGCTGTTAGATTCAAATAGGTACAGCAGCAGCATAGCAGCCAATGGCCTTGTCCAGTCCAGAGCTGCTAATTGCAAATGACAATGGAATGACAACAATCCAATCTAAATTGCAAGTTTAATGCAACAACAGAGGTTCTATACTAAAACAGGTGTGATTACAATAACTTCAAAGCTGAAAAGAAGCAACAACATAAATTACTTAATAGAAATAACAACAAAATCAAACGACCAAAGAAAATGACTTTGTTTGTTTGGAACCAATAATCACAAAGCTGCAAAAATCATACAAAAATGGAACCTCCAAAATGGCAGAGCAAAACAAATGGCAGATAAAAAAAAAACACTAGATTAAAAGAAAAAATGGGAAATTTAAAAATGACATATTGACAAAA
>CATKHJ010368184.1:0-11438 GCA_949750685.1 Vernicia montana | reverse complement strand
ATCCCATCCCATCCCTTGTGAAAAGAAGGAAAGTGGAGGAAGCAAGAAAATGTAAAATGTGGGGGGAGATGTAAACACACATGCTTTAAAATCGCGTGATACAAAAGTTTAGGTTTATACGAATAGTGCATTTGGATTGGCCAAACATAAATAGACAAAATCGTGTTATTTAATGCGCTTATTATCGTTTCTTTAGATCACATTGATTATAGAGAGATTTTATCTTTTAGCGCAACTTAGCAGAGAATTAAAATAAAATACATTTTCATTTTCATTTCCATTTCCATTTCCTCTAATAAAATTCCAATTCCCATTTCCAGCAGACATTCACAAACAACACAGCTTTTAATTTTTTTATTTTTTTTTACAACTTTTTCTTTGCTTTTCTTAAGCTTTTGGTAACAAAAAAAAAAAAAAAAAAAAAATACACACACACAGCACAGCACAAAGAGAGAAATGTTTGCAGCTGAGAATGGACTCAAGGGAGACCCCAGGCTACGAGCCATCTCTGAAGCTATTAGAGTGGTGCCTCACTTTCCTAAGCCAGGTTTCTTCTTTTTAAATTGTTATTTAAAAAAAAAAAAAAAAAATTCTTTGTGGAATTTTGGTTGAATATGTTATTAGCTAAAGATTGTTTCTTTTCTTGATAGGGATAATGTTTCAAGATATAACAACTTTGTTGTTGGATCACAAGGCTTTTAAAGACACTGTTGATATATTTGTTGATCGCTATCGAGATATGGGCATTTCTGTTGTTGCTGGTATCATATTAAGCTCCTTCTCTCTGTTTTTTCTTTCAACAAAAAGATTTTTTTTTTCTTTTAAATTGCATAATCTTGATAATTTTAGATTGAGCTATTTCAAGATTTGTTTCCCACATTTAAAAAAAAAAAAAAATGCATTAACAGTTCTTTGACAAATTTGTGCCAGTTTTTTCTTCAAATAGTATTCTGAATTCCCTGCGATAGCAGGGGAAAAAAGAGAAGGGAATTTTTTTTGCTAAGTATCCCTGTCTCAGTTTGTATATACACTGTTGATTTTAGTGTGAAAGATTTCAAAAACTTGTATTATTCATTTGGAAAGTTTGTATTATTCTACTTTGTTCCATACAAAAGGCATTGTCATTATAATATTCCTTCTAATGGTTCTCTTGCTCCTTATTTGTTTTCTTTACTGTCTATTTAATTAAGACCGGCTTGATTAGTTCATGCATAGAATCAGTATAATTCTTAATGAATAATGGATTATTTGTGTTCTTTTGACTACATTCTTAGATTTTATATTCTGGCTTTTTTTATTTTTTTATTTTTTATTTTTTATATATATATATTTGCTCAGCTCTTGCTCTTCCTATTATGTTATTCTATTTCCAAACAGTAATCACTGTAATTTTTTTTTTTAATTTGCTGCATATATTGAGTCTTAATGCTGAATTGCAAGCTTCCAAACCCATCTGAACTGGATATTAGAAACTGAATGAGAAATTCAATTCTAGTCATGTCCAATACTTTTGTATTGCTGATATTGATTATTAGCAAAACTGTTGAGCTGGTACATGAATAGCAATTTCACAAGGGTGCTTGATACATGTGTTGGAGGTGCTTACTCACTCTGAAGATTTCATGGTTAAATGAGAATTTCATGTGACTAGTTCTACTAAAAAAAAAAAAAAATGCGATAATGATTTGTGGTTTTATAATTTCTGACAATGATGGTCTGTTACTTTGTTTCATTACTTATGCAGAAAGGTTATTTATTTGTTTCTTTATAAAATTGTAGGAGTTGAAGCTAGAGGGTTCATGTTTGGCCCATCGATTGCCTTAGCAATTGGCGCAAAGTTTGTTCCTTTAAGAAAACCCGGAAAGCTGCCAGGTACTTTGATGTAGAATTTACAGATGTGATCCACATGTCTACTGATTAACCGAGTGTGGACTGTATCCATTTTTTTAAATTTGGAGTGCCTTTGAGAACCAATATTCTTTAGTATTGGATGGTAAATTTGTCTGTTCTTTATTATCCATCCTCTTGCTTTAAGTTTTTACCCTTGAAATCTCTTATACCTGAGTGTTCAAAGTGCTTGATGTCCAGGTACAGTGATCTCTGAAGAGTATGTGCTGGAATATGGAACTGACTGTCTACAAATGCATGTTGGTGCTGTTCAGCCAGGAGAACGTGCATTGGTAATTGATGATTTAATAGCTACAGGCGGGACCTTGTCAGCAGCGATAAGACTCTTGGGTAGACTTGGCCTCCTCTTGACCCCATAATAACTTCATTCACTCTGTTTATTGCTGCTGCTGTTTGGCTTTTTCTCACTAATAATGTATCATATTGATCTTTATTTAGAACGCATGGGTGCCGATGTCATCGAATGCGCATGTGTTATTGGATTGCCTGAGGTCAAGGTAATGATTTAAGCAGTAGCATAATGTAAAAACCTTGGTTGAATTGTTGAAAAATGATGAAAACAAGAAAGAAAGCTTTTAGTTTTATTAGATGGGGAAGTGGAATTTTACCTAATGTTTCTCATCGTCTTTCAATTCCCTTGTTTGATTTTCTGAGCTATGCATATGATATAGGCAACAACTGTCTTATTTTGTTTTCTAAATATTGTACAGTTATTTGCAGAGTTGTTGCTTCTAATCATTCAAATATACTGTAGGTTCCTAATTTGTTGTTTAACATTGTTATCTCTCAGGGGCAGTGCAGGCTCAATGGAAAGCCACTTTATATCCTTGTCGAGCCACGTGAAATAGATGATTGTTACCAAGGTATGATAGGTTCTTTCTTGTTATGAATTTTTGATAAATAATGTTCAAGGTAATTTTTTCTGATCTGTCAAAAGAATCTCCATTTTTATCATGTTTAACAAATTAATTTCACTTGCAGAACTGTGAGTGTGAATATGCTTGGGCTGACTTGCAGAAAGAGATGATGCTTGAGCAAATAGATCATGATATGTTTCTAAGATTTGTTGTCCTGTCTATCTAAAATGAAAAATCAGGGTCCAGATTTGGGCATCTGTGCTTTTATAATGTGATGTAGAAAGGTTATTTGCCTCCCCAAGCTGGAAGCTGCCACCTTCTTCATGAAAAAAAGGAGAAAAAAAAAAAAAAAAACCATTCCGCTTCTAAATTCTTGGATCTTTAGCTCTGTTTTCTTAGCAACTTGCTTAAAAACTATGATTAGAGCCAGCGTTTGCACTGAAGGCAACTTAGTAGGGCAGTTTGGTACAAAGACACCATGATCCTAGTTGCCTGTCTGCCTAACCTGTAGATGTAATTATACAATTCACCCACAGACTGTCTGCCAAATTCCAAACCGTTCGCCATACTGTCTAAAAGTAAAAGGGATGACAAAATGTGTCAATATTCATGGTATTTTTTTTTTGTTAATTACACTCCGATTAAGGTTCAAACTTATAATCAGAATATGATAATTAACTAAAACTGATGGATTCATAACCTGATAATTATTTGGATGGAATGCTATCAAAATTTGTGTCACATTCCTGTCCAAATATACTACCCTAACATTATTGGTGCTACCCTGGTATTATTGAGATGGATCAGGACCCTGCTGTTACAACTTGAAACAGGACATTTTACTCCAACTGGATTAAGTATTTTTAGTAATTGTAAATAAGACAGGCTTCAATCTCTATATCAACACTGACTATGCGTCCACATTATATTAGATTTCCAAGAAAAAGTGATCTTTTACAAATACAGAATATGCATCCATTAATCTTATTAAAAAATTAACTCGAGCTTTAGCACAACGGCGTACAAATAGACAATTGCTCTCAAATTTCTACTCTATTCTTTGTCAAATGTCAACCATGAAAATACAACACGAAAAAGGCAATTTCTTGGTGACAACTTGTATATGTGGAATCATCAGATTACACGACTTTAAATGCTGGTTTGGTGAGATCAACCATTTAAAGCGGGTGATTCATTAGCAGTAACGACTGTAATTTGTTTTGAAAAAATAAAAATACAATATTTTACTGTGACTCATCTTTCTACCGATTGATTGCTCCAGAAGGAGCCTCATCACTATTTATAGATGTGTTGCCAGTACGATGTGCACCACACCTGAAGGAATTCACCTGTTTCCTTAGTTTAGCATTATCAGTAAATATATTTGCTAGCATCTTCCTCAGTTCCTGAGCTGTTGCCCACCTATCATCATCATTGTCATCATCGTCATTGTCATCATCATCATCAGAAGCAGCAATTTTATCATCTTCAAATGATACTTGTACCTAATTTAACAAGAGTACATATTTGTGAGTTGTTAAAAAGGACCCAATACTGGTGTAGGGAAAGGGAAGAAAATGCCTTTCCCAAATAAGCAAAATAAAAAATCACGAATTCCTGATGGAAGATACAAAATCAAGATACCGGAGATTGAATGATGAGATAAAATGCCAAAAACAAAAGGTCATAAACAAGAGCAAAAAAAGGGCATATTTATACTTCCTTATCAAGAGCATTTTGATAAAACACATGCATTTGATAATGGCAAAAAAGTGGAAATGTAAAAGTACCTCTGCAAGTAGAAGGCCAATTTGATCATCAGATGTAGACAACAAATCTGAAGAATCTGCCAGTGAGGATTCCATGACAGATTTATCATCATCCTTGCTAGACAAATAACGATTACACTCTTTAAGCTGGTTGCAAAGAGTCTTGCAATCATGCAGCAGCTTTTTTCGAGCATTTTTTTCACGTGTTCTTTTTCCCCTTTCCTCTTGAAGAAGTTTCTGAAAAAAATAAACCATATCATAGAATCATCAGATAATCAATCCATGATGAAGTTCAAAAATTTATTACAATTTCACATTACTCAAACAAATAATAATAATAACATGATTGCTAGAGTTGTAACTGATAGAAGTAAACAAATATAACTACATAGAAAACACATTTGAATTCCCTCTAAATTATATGATGTAGTTCATGCAAAAAGAATAATATAATTTCTAAATGACCTTCATATGTAACATTAGCAATGCCATAAGCCCATAACCTACCTCAACTTCAAATTTCTCTTTCAGTGATTGACTAAGCTCCTCCTTCATTTCTGCGTGGGAACTTTTGAGGGATTTGAACTCTTTAGCAAGAAATTTAATATCTGCTTTTGATTTTGCTTCTAGCTCCTCATACTGTTTTGACAAACTCTCAAGATGCTTTCTAGTAGCATCCAGCTCCTGCAGTGCCATGTCTTTCTCATCGGTGGATCTCACTTTTAATTCTGTGCTTGAATTTTCATCCTGTAATAGTTACCCATACCATAAGTCAACACATTGTAATTGAAAGAGCCATCTTTCCTCCAACAGATTGATTTGATATCGCATGTATAATTCTGAAAAGAAAATTTCTGGAGGCAAAAAAAAAAAATGAAAGCAAAAATTGCAGCTGACATATGACCTCTTTAGACTTCAATTTCAACTCCATTTCCATTGATTTCCGCCTCAGTTCCTCCATATCCCACTGCATTTGCATAAGCCTTTCCCTTTCAATCAAAATAGCTTGCTGCAGGTTTTCTTTATTTTTCTGTTTGGTAGTTTCAAGTTCTGCCTCCAAATCTTTGACCTGAAAAGACCAATTGGTTCAGCAGGAGATTGAAACACTGATGTGTCAAAATATTTAGGATGTTAAATAGGCTATTATATTCTTGCATGCTTGTAAAATTCATGAAAACTGTCATATATAATTTATCTAAGCAAGAAGTAAGAACATTATCTGCATCAAAGCTCAGTCAATAAAATTAAAAAGTAACCCAAGGTTAGCATCTGGAAAAGAAGATTCAATTTTGCTTTGGCATACCTTTGTTGTAAGGTAATCTTTCACAGCTATTTCTTGATTTAATCTTGCTATAAGGTCGTCCATGTCTGTTTTTGCTGTCACTAATCTCCGCTGCATGGTTAATAGAACTCTGTTCATTTTATGACGCTGATCCAATGGGAGGACTATTTGTGCATCACCTGTAGATTGCAACTCTGTACCGCCAAGAATTCCCGCCATATATGAACCTTCGGCACCTCCAGGCAGGTCAAGAGAGCCATCACCAGATGAGTTTGGCATGCCAGAGTTTGATATTTCACTGCCTCTCAGAGAACTTCCATCACTTCCAACACTTTCGCTAGACAACTTTCGAGCATGACCAAAAACCTTGCCAGGCTCTGGCTCAGAAAAAAGCTCCATCCCATTGCCAGCAAGAAATGAGGCTTTAGAAGCATTTCCATTATATGTATCCTTCCCTAAGACATTATTCACATGTCTGTCAAGAGGTTTGTGCCTCGGAAAACCTTCAAGCTGCTCCAAAATAGTCTGTCCCATAAACAGTCCCTCGTCAATGTTGGACATGCCATACTTCACAAACTTTTCTATTGGATTTGTCAAATCTACATCCAATGTTAGATCCTCAATTCCATTTTCAAAACGTTCATCCCTTCCTAACCTTGGTGTTCCAATCTCTGATGTTTCATAAGCAGTGTCACTACCATAATCTGATGCAACTGATGAACTACCCAAAACTGCAGAAGAAGTTACATTTGGAGGTATCTGAAGCGAAGAAGGTGTGCTATCAACAGCAGGGCTCGCTTCTGATGACTGCTGATTTACATCCTGGAATGCTGAAAAAATAAGATCATTTTTTTTATTAATTTTTTTTTTTTGGATAAATCCAACAGGATCAAAGATTTGTATGCGTTATTTTAATTCTGAAAAAGAAAATGACATTCAAGTAGACATCCACTTCCATTTATATTTAAAACAAGAGAGAGAGATGTTTGAAGGTGAACTTAATGCAAGGCAAAAACACATACAAGACCTCACAGCAGCTTCTAGTTCAAGAAAAGATGCCACTGCCACGCTTCGTGATAAATCAATGTCAGACAGCAGTTTTGTCATCCACTCCTCCAAAGAGCACCTTCTCTGCAACAAAACTAAGTCTTTTAAGAATATTAGTCACTCCTATGTAAATAAAAATAAAACTTCCTGTTAAATTTCTGTATAATAAATAAACTCATTTTACACCTGTGCACAACATTCTCATCTAATTTCCAAAACTTTTCATCACATTAGAATTCTGTCAAAGACTTGCCAGCTTTAAAATTAAGTGTTGAGTTAGGGCTTTGCCTATGTAAAATGAGGTGCTATTGGCTACAGCTAGAAAGTAAAAATGACAATAAAAGATATTAAATCTTATTGTATGTCCCAGGAAATTAAAAAATCCAATGTAGAAGCCACTTTCAAGTCTATATAAAATAGAACACAAATGCAACCACAAAGACGATTTCCTACCTCTTCCAAAAGCACCCTGCTTTTCAGTCGTAGTAGTCCTTTGGGCGGAGCCGGTGGAAGATTTTTCTTGGGAAACGACCTTTTAAGCTGCATAGGCAGCAATTGACAATGTCAGAAAATCATTTAATCTATGTCTTAGATTTTCAATGAGAAAAGGCATTGCTTATTTCCCAAAAATAATGCCTGATAAGTAATAAGTAATTCAAGTGCACCTCCAACTTCCTTAAGTGCTAAGGTAAGAAACTGCAAAATATAGTACTTACAGCAGTAAATAACTTCAGAAAATCATTAAATCTTCTCAACACTCCACGTGTAGTTGTAATCCCTTCTGGTGATTGCACACCAATCTGAACCCTGTAAAACTGCCCCTTAAGAATGTTAACATTGAAGATGTTTAATGTTGATGCATAGTCATTAATACTAGAATACACGCAAATGTGCACATACACAAGAATTTCCATGGGTTTTGCAAACTGACTCAGAATATCACAAGAGTCTTTGCTAACTCCACCATGTACACTTGGGATTGCAAAGCTAGCAACATTGTATAGCATCAAATAAAAAAAGAAGCTAAAAGACAGTAAACATCTAATGCCACAATGGTTAAAAGTTGAGATTCCAACTTAGATCTCATCATCTCAAGTCAAAGCCATAATGGAAATGGAATTCAAAGGTTTCTGAGGTAAAAAAGGCATCCTCATTGTATAGCCTAACCAATAGGCAAAAAGAAAATAGTAATAATAGTAATAAATCATGCACCAGTTTATGTGTTTTAGTGAATTTAAACAATTACCACCAAAAAAAAAGAGAATTAATTAAAATGATTTAAACATCTAATAAGTTCTATAACATACAGTTAGATCACTGTTATTGAATGCACATCCATTTGTTCAAACTTAGAGGTGTTTTTCAAGTAGAAATCATTTTTCTTTTTGGAAAAAAAAAAAAAGAAAAAGCCTTGCACTCTAAAACAATAAAAAGTAAGTGTAGTTTATATCTTGCAACTGAATCCAATATTTTGTTGAGTTAAATTTGCAGTACTGCTACAAAAAACAACATCTAACCCTTGGCATAGATAAACACTGGAGAGTCATTCAATTTGAGTACCACAACAGGATCTGAATCTCTTGAGTTTGGGAGAACAACCCAGGAAGGTACAGTGACACAGTAACTCCATCCCGATCTAGGATCATGTGGCCAAATGGTATCCCGCCCATTCTGCACAAGAAAATTCTCTATCCTTTCATATACTGAAAATTGTTTTTACTAGCAGATATACAATAGCAATTACAAAACATCAATAACACAATTGTGCAGAAATAGCTGGGGAAAAAATTGAGAATAGGTAGAGAGTTTGCAGATGACAAATGGATGTATGCAGATGATATGCAAGTTTTTGTTAACCTACACTACACAAACTTGTTTACATCATTGCTTTCCACACTTCAAATAAATCCTAAACATCATTCTAAAAGAATTTCTATATTCCTATTGAGTTTTAAAAACCACCACTTACCAAATATAATGTAACATTTTAGACTTAGAGGTGGCATATCACCGAATGCTGTGTGAGTTAAACCAAAAGAAATTTAACCTTTAATATTGTGGTAAAAAAAGCTAATTAATTGTAATTACATATTTCTCCAAAGATCATTTGTGCTTTAAATCATCCTAGTTCTTGAAAAGCGCAAAACATCTAAACCAATAAATATCAACCAAGTCACTGTTAATGGAACTGATAAAACCCGCAATTAACCTTTATTTGGTTAGTTTATTAAGTGCTGAAGAATTAAAATTTCAAATTCAGAATACATAAGAATTTAGAATCGCAACCAATTTGAAAATGAGAGTTAGATAAAATTCAATATATATATAGATATTAGGAGTTCATGAGAGGGCCAATAAGTGCAAAATCAAATAGCATTGAATTAGATCGAACTTACCCATTTTCGTGGTGGAGGACTCCAATCCATCCCCAAAGGCAGTGGTGAAGTCCCATCGTGTCTATGCTTCGGTGGACTCCTTCTCTGCATCATCTTCTAAGCTCTGTTTATATCTAACAAGTCCTCTCTCTCTTTAGAAATTGAGAGTGATCATATGATCACCCTCAGCCTTTCCTAATCAAACAATGATCTCTCCGTATATATCACGAATTCTCACCTTAAAAACTAAAAATCAAGCATCTAATAGACAATTCAATCTGTAGAACTGGAGAGCTTGTCGAGTGCTAGGGTTTTGATGATCGGATCGGAGCTAGTATAAATGAACAGATGGAGACCGTACAATTGCAATATTAAGGTCGTCGCATCCTGTTTTCCGGTACTAAACGACGTCGTACGATATCAGAAGAAGAAGAAGTAAACGTGGCTAGAGATGGCCGCTGAGTGTAATGTGTGTCAGCTGCTTCGATTATGCGTTTTCTGGAGAAGGAACACCTTTTTTTTTTTTTTTTTTAGAATAAATAAAATAAAATAAATGGCTTTTACCTAACTGTCTTGTTCTGCAACTGCATTGAGCTTCACGGCAAGGATTGAGACTTTAGAGACGGCTAATTCGGCCCTTTATGATATGGGCTCCTAATTTTGGGCCTCCTGGCCTTTTTTATGAAGCCTGTGAAGTTAGAGAGTTCAGATTTCGAATATGCAAATCACACAAGAGAATCCCAATGCATATGCATTGTTGTTATATCTTCCATAGCTTGTACACTGATAACTCATGCTTTAATTATATCAAACTTCATAAAATATTATAATATTTTGCTTAATGATGAGGGATAAAAATTACCTCAAATAGGCATAGAACACACGTCCATGGAGGTCTTTACTATTCCCTATAAAAGGTAATGAAAAGGTAAACAAAAGGGATGATAACTCATAATTCATTCTCTCTCTCCCTCTAAAAATTCTCTCATTGATTTGGGTATTGGAGACTCTTCAGGAGATCAACTTCCGAGAACTATTGATCCTATTTTTCTCTGTTCAAAGGTCCTACCTTCTAGTCGGGTCCTCTATCAACAATATCAGATGATTTTAGAACTCATCACTTAAATAACTTGCAAGTTTAATGAAATATATATAATATTTAAATAACAATTCATTAATTCTAGTTCTTCCAAATTTATTCAAGATTAATTAATATATTCAAAATAAACTCTTATCTTATTTTTCCAATTACTTGGTGTGCATCAAGATGTTCAATGGTATATTACTTTCTGAAATATGGTATATATGAGTTTCCATAAAAATAAAAAAACAAACAAACAAATGGTATATATGAATGTTTAGTTAATAGCTAGAAATTCGATAAGGTGATGTTTGGTATAAATGTATTCTTTGAATTCTAATGAAATTTTATATTTTTATATTTGTTATAAATAAAAATATTCATTTTATTTTATGATCAATATAATTTTATTAAAATTTAATATAATTAAATTAAATTTTGTCATGTATAAATGAATTATATATACACATCATATTTATTTAATAAAATTGTAAATAATAAATCAAAAGAAAAATGAACTTAATTGATGGTACGTACGATCATCCACAAAGAGTTATGTCCTGAGATGGAATAGAAATAATAATAATGAAACCCCTGCATGCTTCTCTCATGTTGTTTTCCATTTTGGGAAGATATCAACCTGCAATGAGCAATGCTCATTCTTTACTTTTTATTTTTTATCATGTATCTAATTGTTAGAACTTTAATAATCTAGAAAAGAGGAGAAAGAATGAATGTTTATATATATATTTGTGTGATTATACAAGAGAGTTTATAGGCTATTTATAACAAAATGTTAGCACTAGTTAAGCCGTGATTGATGGAGCTGCACATGGAAGAAGGAGGAGACTAGCTGGAGCTTGCACATGGTGAGTGAGTATGAGTGTTTATTATTGACTTTAATGGAGGTGTATTTACATTAACACTAATTATTCAATTACAAAGCAACCCATATACATCTCAAAATTAAAGAATTCATAATAAGTAAAACATTGTCCTTGTGATTTAGCCATAAAATTAAAACACTAATGGGCTTTAATTAATGGTCTGATGATAGAGTATTATTAATCTCTTTAAACATATATAAAGAAATTTATTACTGGGTATCCTTTTTATCCT
>CATKHJ010368149.1:0-20126 GCA_949750685.1 Vernicia montana | reverse complement strand
TATATATATATATATATATATATATATATATATATATATACTTTTTATATTAAAAATAATTATGTAAATATAATATCGGATCTCTACGGGGACGGGGATGGGGATTCCCGCAGGGTGGGAAATACACTCCCAATCCCTGCCCCATCCTCGCTAACGGGGAATAAATTTCCCCCATCCCCACCCCCATGAAGATAAAATTCGGAGAATCCCCGTCACGTTCGAGGTAAATCTCCTCAGAGAACGAGGATTCCTTGCCTCATTGCCATCCCTAAGTTAAGGCTCTTCACTTCTTTTAAATAATGTGTTTAGTAGAAATCAAACTTAAAACTTTTCTCACAAACTCAATCTGTGTTACCAATTACGCGAAATTCCTTTAGTAGATAATTAATTTCAATATTATTTAACTAAAGCACAAGTGTTTCTAATAGTATTTAAAGGCATAATAAAAAGGTGAAAATACAAAATTTAGAATGTAATTAATAATATGTGACCATAAAATATTGATTAATGCAACTTTTAGACCTTTGACTATTCTACTTTGTTGTCTTAAATGGCATTATTAACTAATTATATATGCCAAGTTAGGAATTCAATATTAGCATAACCGCACAAGAAAAAGGAGTTAAATTCACCATTCTAGAAAAATGGTTAATGGGGACAAAAGGATTTTAATTAGTAAAGGTGGTTGAAATTTTTTTGTCTACACTAAGTACATAGATTTATTTTATATATTAAATTAATGAGTGATAAAATATTTTAACTAATATATATTTTTTTATTTTTTATTTAGTAAAAAGATATTGATATATATTTTTTTATACTCTATATATTCTTATTTTATTATTTTATTGAATTGATATATGCATAGCTAAAACTTAGCAAGGAGTTGATGCTTTTGTTCCAATAGGAGCATGAGTAGTTATGGGTAACAATGATGATTCTAATTGATAACTCTAACCCTTTCATTGTGCTTTATCATTGAACCTTTTTTATTTTTTAAAGATTTGCCTGTTTAGATTAATTCTCAACATTTTGCATAAACTTTATTTTTTCACATCTAATATTATTTTATTTAGTTTAGTCTCTTTAAAATTATTATTGTTTTATATAGATAATATATATAAATTTCAAATCAAGGGATATATTAATAAAATTATATGAAAAGTTTTGAAACAAATACGACAAATGTTGAATTCATAATTATTAGCAGTTTGGTTTCATTTGCAGACAAGCATGCACAAACTGTAGTACATTAGCCTATGAAAAACAACAATATTTATGGACAACTAAAATACTATTATCATTTGGCAAAAAAAAAAAAAAAAAAAAAAAAAACTAAAATACTATTATTAGACTTGGAATTGGATACATAATTGATCATTATTATGGGGTTTAGTTAGCTGGCTATGTGAGGAGTTATTGGGTGCATGTGTCTTATATTTTGTAATATATATTCTCTCCGTTTCATAATAATTGTCATTTTAAAAGAATGCATTTAGATTAAGAAAGTAATAAATTAAGAATAATTTCAAATCAAATAGATTAATATACCATTAATTTGTCTTTCACCAAAACTCTACCAATAATACTATGTTAAGGGTAAATTTAAAAAAAAATCAATTAATGTTACATTGGATTTGTAAAATAATAATTATATTGAAACAAAATCACTTTTCTAAAAAGACAGTTATTGTGAAACAGAGAGAGTATAATGTAATGTACCGTAGTATAATTAAATAAATTTTTTATTTAATTACATTTCATTGCAAATTATCAAAAACTTTCTCCGTTTCAAAATATTAATCAAAATATTAGTCGTTTTAAAGGGTTACGCAAAAATTAAGAAAATTATTAAATAACTTTAATTTTAACTAAAATTGATTAATATACCCTTATTTTACTATCATTAAAACTCTTTTTTTTTTATCTCACCAAAACTCTATTAATAGTAATGAGGATAAAATTGAAAAAAGAGTAATAAATGCTATCTAAAATTTATAAAACGACAATTAATTTGAAAAAAAGAAATTCTAAAACGACTATTAATTTAAAATAGAGAGAGTATAATCATAATCATTAATCACTAAATTTTTTTATTTATTTTTTATTTCAATTGATTTTCAAACTCAAAACCTTATAGTTTTAAAAATAATTTGAATACTACTGAATCAAAAACTCATCCATCTAAATAATCGTTATTATAATTATAATTGTGCATAAATATAGAGAGGATAACATAGGTGTTGACAATTAAAATTTGTTTTATTTATTATTTTTTATCAAATAATATTAAAAATTAATTTTATACATTATATTGAGATATTGAGTATATATATATATATAAACCATTTACAATGGAATTAAAAATTAAAGGAGGAAAATAATTTCTTTGCAATCTAATTTTGATTAAACTTTATTCAATAAGATGAGAAGTAAATTCTTACTCATTAAATTAATTTGCAAATCAGATTAATCTTAGTTTAAATGAATCTAAATTACAACTTTATTTATTTATATTTTGGTAATTAATTAGGGGAGAGAATATATAAACACATGAAATATCCACTTTATATATAAAATCTTTAATCAATTGGACAACAGCTCAATTAGTCAATTATAAGTGACCAAATATTACAATTAAAAAATATATATATTTTTTAATATATTTGACTCATACTGATACTTAAAATTAAAATCTCACAATTTTAAAAATCGCATAGCTAAACCAATTGATAAAACAAAATTATTGAAATAATTAGTCACCCTCAAATCATATATATATATATATATATATATATATATATATATATATACACAAATATATTTAATTTACTGAAAAAAGAATAGTTTTTTTTTTTTTTTTGCCAAATTAAAAAGAATAGGTTACCATATTAGAATCTACCACATGTAGTCAGCTTTTTAATGTTTCCAAATGTGAAGAAGGCATCATTGCAAGCCTATAACATAGGGCAGATTCAATATTCATGACCAAATCTTACTCTATATGATTGCCCAAAACAACTCTTCCTTCTCTTTTTATGGTTTCAATAAATTATTACAAATAATAAAGATTTTATCAATTCTACCTCACATTACATGATCATCACCATTGAAGTGGCAGTGAATGATGATCATCAGAAACACAAACTAATGATCAACCATCACTAGCTATTTTGTGTTGTTTTCCTTTTTAATTATAATTGTGGAAAAATTTTATTGTTTTGATCTTAAAATTTTAAAACAAACCCTAATCATATTTTGCTATTTTGGACAAAACTGATAACACTGCTATAAATAAATACAAAACCAGCTTTCTTGTTTTAACATCTTCCCCACAGGATAATACCCCTATCACTCCGACCGTGTCTCGTACATTTGGCTAACTTTTCTCTCTGATCTTGACACGTGTTACTGGGGTCCATTTTTAAAAAAAATTACTCTTCCTTGTTTCTTCACGCACTTCCAAGGACCGTGTACTACAATCTTCAGTAGACTGTTCACACGTGAGATTTACGATCCATACTTGAGAATTGGCTTAGCTCTCTGCAAACTGGGTTGGGATTTTTCTTTTTTTATTCTTTAAATGCAAAGAAGCTATTTCCAAAACTATATGACTATTTCCAGGGTGACACTCTCCTGGCCAATCAGCCTGGATATGATTCATAGGAATAATAAGAAAAATTCTCAGATATATCATGAATACCATATTTTTTAATAAAAAAATATGTTTTTAAAAATAAATAAATAAATAAATAAGCATATCAATCATTTTAGTTAAATATCATTTTCAACCATTTATTTAGTGGTATGAAGTAAATATATGCTTTAGTGTAGACACGAAATTTTCATCTATTATCTGCAAATAAAAGAAACAAGCAATGTAAATAGCAAACTACCAGAGAGTGAAAGAAGCCACTAGGCATTGGCCATGCAGGGCGGAATCCAAAATTTTATTTGGGAGATTAAAATTATTAGGAGAATAAATAAATAAAAAGTAATTAAAACGTTATTTTTGTTAATATTTTTGCTTCAAATAATAATAATTAATTATATTTTTTCATAAAAATACATTTTCAATTAATGGATATTCAATATTTATGGGATGAACATTAATGAAGTAATTCTAATATTTGAAATTATTTATAAATATTTAATTTTGGATGATTAATTAAAAATTTAAAAAGATTAATTATATAAGGATAATATAAACATTTTTTAAGTGGTTTGGGGGAGGGCCAAGCTATGCCTGTCACCCCCTGTGGCCATGCCCATTCGGCTTTTCCCCCAGGTTCATAACTGTGATTCTGCTAGCTTAACTCCTCTCTCTCTCTCTCTCTCTCTCTCTCTCTCTCTTCCTATAGAATATGGACACACAGACACAGGTATAAGTACATAGGCACCATTTGTCTCCCATTCTCTGAAAAACCCAGCTCTGTTAAGTGTTCAAAAAGAATCAAAAAACCAAACTCCCTGTCTCTTTCTCTGTCTCTCCAAAAAACAGGCCTAACTTCAATGGCTACGTCTCTTCCTTTCCTTCTCAGGGCCACTACTGAACAACCACAAGAACCCTCCAAAACCCACATTGAATCCGATTCAACCAAACCCGATAAACCCACAAGTACCAGGGGAAGAAAACCCACCAAAGCTCCACCTCGCAAGAAACAACCTCAAAGAGGCATGGGTGTAGAGAAGCTTGAGCGTTTAAGGCTCGAAGAACGATGGAAGAAAATTACAGGAACTAATCAAATTGATTCTTTTAATCTTCAACCCGAAACCCAGTTACCTGTATCCGACCCGATTCCAAGTTTTCCGGTTCAGTTTGGCACTGTGAGCTATGGTGTACCAGTAATTCATGGTGGTGGGTTTTTAGGTTTTGACCAGGGGAATAGTTTTGTTGTTAAGCGGATTGACAATGGTGGGTTTGCTGAGTTGAATCGGAGTAATAATTCGGGTCAATTTATGCTGAATCCACACCTTTTTGGAGCTCCAGATATGAAGGTTCGGATTGGGAATTCTGGTACTGTTTTTGAGACCTCGAAAGAGCTCTCTTCAATGCCAAAGATGGTGCAGCATTTGGATCATACTCCCGCTGATCTCTTCTTTAAGGTTTGTGTTTGAGGCTTTATAATTAGTCCTTTCTGTTTGTTTCCAGAGAAATTGTGAAACGAAAAGGGAAGAAATTAACATTTTGTGTCACTTAAGCCTCAAATTTTTTTTTGATCTAATCTTGTGTGTCTCACATTTTTCTGTTGCCTGCTTAAGATTGGACAGTTTCAATGGTTTCTGTTTGGCTTCCAAGAAACTGCAGGAAAGGATAAGAAAAACTTATTTTCATTTTTTTACACTCATGTCCCAAATATGAGCCATAGCATTTTTTATTATCTATCATCAAGATTTTTTTTTTTCATTGGATTTGACAAACATTTGTTATTAGTACGGCTAATGTCAATAATTTATTGCAGAAGAAAAGAGTCAATGGGGAGAACCTAGGATATAACAATGCAAGGAGAGAAAGGATTACAGAGAAATCACCCATCAATGGTCCTGATTTTCTAGAATTAAATCTTGAAAACAAAATAGACCTTAATCATGATAATCAAGTGGGTGGATTTACTGTTAGAGCAGCACGAAGTGCCTTATATGCCAATCATCACAATCTTAGTAAGGTAAAATATAATAAAAATCCAACCACAACCAATTCGTTGATTTTAATTTTCTTTTTAACTTTTCTTTCTGAATTTTATTGAATCTTGAATGTTTAGTTACCATGGGTTTTTTGTTTTCTTGAAGGGTGTAGAAGTAGTAGCAATCCACAGGAAAGGAAACCCTCCAATGGCTGGAAATTTATTAGTGGAATATGAATTCTTCCCAGGGAAAAGAAATGGTAAAACCAGCACTTATCTCAAGAAAATGGAATTACCTGCTGCAGAAGGTTCTTGTGTTACAACTTCTGATGATCAGAGTGGTTATTATACTGCATCTAATGCTACTACTAATTCTGTTGATTTGTCTCTCAAGCTTTCATTTTAGAGCCAAAAAAATATGTCTTTTTTGGGGTTTTGAGTGGGTGTTTTTAGATATCTGTGTGTGTGTGATTACCCTATAACCTATAAAAAAAACCCAATACCTTTTGGCTTCCATTTTGTTTCTTGAACTAATAGACCTACAAAAGTAGTTCAGTTCAGTATATGCTCTGATCTGATCTCTCTTTCTTTAAGATTTGTCAGTCTTTGCTATGATCTTGCCATTATATTTTACTTATTATCATCTTTCCTTGTTCTTCTAAAATCTCTTGTGGGCTTTATATTTACTTTTATCTATTTAATTGTCCTCAAGTGTTCATAGGTTGGCTAAATATTTATGTAAAATCTTTTGAGACCCAATTAATTAAAGAAGTGACAAAAATTTATTGGCTGCCCTACCTATCTAGGTTGGTGTTGTGTTGTACCAGTACAACAAACATATCTAAAGAATTTAACTGGATGCATCAAATGTTGCTGTTCTTGTTTGAACAAGGTTTGAAAAATATATATTTGTTATTTCATTGTATTCTTATTATTATCTCCATTAATCACAATTAACTATATATATACCTAACTCTTTATAACTTGCTAACAGTATATATTGATTTGTCTACTTAATCATGCACAATTATATATTGTTCTCCAATTCTATCAACATGAAATTAAGGCTCCATCATTTGTCTCAACTTATTATTATTATTTTTTTGTTTTTCATGGTGTACATTGAAAATTCGTATAATGGGGCCATAAGGGTTGTACGTGCTAGAGTTTAAACCTTTTAAATAAGTTTTTAATGTAGTGATATTAGGTTACGTTTGATAAATCGTAATGAAATGTAATTAAATATATTTTTAGTGTAATGTTTATAATAAAAATACATTTAATTACATTATATTTTATTACCCTCTACTAAATATATCTTTAGAATTAATTTTATAGCGGTAAAGTATCATATTCAAGTTCTAGTCGAAACATTAAACCTTTTAACTTCCTATATCACTAGGCTTTTGGCATTCGATTAACAGAGTTATTAATTAGCTCGATGACTTTGTTTTTCGGTTCTTTTATTCTTAAATTCTAACTAGTAAATATTGATTTTGTTAAGAAACATGCAAATATAATAATTAAGAAATAATATTTGATAATATAATATAGGAATTTACTTTTCAATATTATTATTATTATTATTATTATTTTTTGCCAAATATATATATATATATATTTTTGTTGTTGTTGTCGTCTAAACATTACAAAACTATTCAATTTCTGATTTTTGCTTTCAAAATAGCCAAAGAAAGAGAGAGATAAAAGGAGTTTTTGCTTTAAAGCTCAAAACCCTAGCAACTGTATATCATTATTTTGAGTAGAAATGAATGAATAAAATAAAATATTAAATAAGGAGAGAAGGATAATTTCTGTTATAGAACAAAGATCCATGTTTTGAAGTGCTGAAAAACAAGGAGAGCATCTCTGCATTACTGATTATGGGAGTCAAGCAACCTTTTAGGAAGTGCTTTAAAGAACGTGAAAAAGATAGATAAAAAGCCCTATATATACTTCTAACTTTTTTTACTACATAATAATATAATTATGCATATACATATATATATATATATATATTTTTGGTTCAGTGAGCGGCTGCTATAGCTAGTGATGATCAGTAGTGTACAGATACAAAGGCAGGGCCATGGTACAAATCTGCAATAAGTATATATATATATGCAGAGAGAGAGAGAGAGAGAGAGAGAGAGAGAGAGAGAGAGAGAGAGTGGCAGTCTGTGTAGTGATCAGTATAAGTAAAGGGATGCAGTGGAAGCTTTTTTTTTTTTTTTTTTTTAAGTTCTTTTTGATTGGTTGGTTGCTGAGTGATCAAACCTTTTGTCTTACTTGTGATCAGCTTTAACTTTCTCTTTCCTTTCTTTCTTGTTATTGTATTTTTGGCAATTTAACTCTCCTTTCCTTCACCTTTTCTTCTCTCTTTCTCTCTTTTATTATTGTCTCTTTGTTTTGGTGCTGCAAGTGACTTACTTCATTGATAGTATTTCCTGTATCTTTTATTGGGTTCTATCCTCTTGTTGATGGATATCGTTTTTATCTTATTTGCATGTCCAACAATTAATATATATATATATATATATATATATATATATATATATATATATGCATATTTCAAATCTAAGGATTTCCCAGTTTATAGTTTTAAGTATTAATACTGTTGTGTCGATTTCTCTAACATGACACCATATGTAATTAGACCGGTTCGTGAGTTTTAATTTGTGAGTCAGATCTCTAATTTTAATTTGTAAAGAAAATTACATTTCAGTCTAAATAAAAACTAATATTTATAAGGATAGTTTGTCTTGCATGGAAAATATATTTCATATCCATGTCTATATTTCAGGTACTAAAAGTCCAACAAATTGTCATTGGAGTCGAATACCTGTCTCTCATTGTATAGAAGTTTAGAAGTTCGAGCCATGATCAATTCCCTTCCTGTTTAATGAATTTCCGGTGTACTTAAAAAAAAGTCCAACAAATTAAAACAAATGTTAAGCTTTTTAATTTTTTAAATTTAAAATTGAAATCTTTGCTATAGATATCTATGTGTACCTATTTAAAATTATTTCTCTTATATGCATAAATATAGTTTATTGGTAAGTGTACATGTAATATGACAATAGACTTAAATTTGAATTTCCATGACAATAAATAATCCTTTTTAATAGCAAAATTTATATGATATCAAAGAAAAAATATTATGCAAATAAAAGCTAGCTTGAAGATCACCCGATTTATAAAACCCTATAACTAAAAGCTTTTAATAACACTATCAAAATATTTGATAATATTATTAATATATGTTGATATTTGGTAATGATGAGTCCTAAAATCATTATGTACTGTTGATGGAGGACCTGGTTAGGGAGTAGGATCTGTGAACAGAAAAAAATAGAATCAATGACTGCCGGGGGTTGACCCCATGGGAGTTTTCGATGCCCAAGTCAATAAGAGAGTTTTAGAGCGAAAGAAGATTATGAGTTAGAATTCATTATCTTTACCTTTTTATTACTTTTTATAAGGAATGGTAGGGATTTCCATGAACGCATTTCTTATACCTATTTGAGATTATTTTTATCTCTCATCAGGTAACATTATCAACACATTGTCATAGATATGCCCTTATTGTTAATTATTGATTTTAATAACATGGTACCAAATGATGTTAAATTTAATATTTGTTGTTGTGTCCTCTTCTAATACTTAAAAATAATAAAAAGAAAAGAAAATTATTGTCTTGTTCTTCAAAACATACATGGGAGAGTAACTCTAGCAATGTCCTGCAACAGCCGGATCATCCTAGAGGAAGTCTATCAAAACATGTATACCCAAAGGCAATCCCACAACAAGATTTCACTAATTTGATTAGCACATTAATTGAATTTACCCTTTATAATTAACCAAATCAATTATTATATTATGATATGATGAAGCTTGAGGCAGACATATGTAAAAGAAGAGTTTAGGGGTATCTTTTTGAAGTGTATATATTCCATTTATATATGCAAGCAATTCTATAGCAAGTATCAAAGTTAAAGCTTTTTCAATGTCAAAAAGAAGATGAAAGCATATATAAAGGTTCTTTTCTGAGGAAAAAAAAAAAAAAAGGAATATATATTGGTTTTTTAGGCTGGTAATTTGGTGGTCAATTTAATTATACCATTGAATAAATTAAAATCGTCCTTGAATTCAACAGAAATGATTGATCAAAAAATAAAAAAATCGTGAACGGCAGGATTCGAACCTGCGCGGGCAGAGCCCACATGATTTCTAGTCATGCCCGATAACCACTCCGGCACGTCCACAGCCGTTTGCTATTAATATAATTTTTCTTTATAATTATTATCTTCACATTAATCCTTTTCTTTCTGTCTCTCGTATTTGATGGACTAGACGGATTCAGATCCAAGCTTTCCTAACTAGCATCAATATATATATATAAATATGAAAGAGCAATCAAATCATCTCATTGCCAATGATGGCTAGGACTGAGGCAAGGCAAAGGTCCCATAATCAAGCCCCGAAATTGTATATAGAAAATTTAATTTATTTTTCTATTGGCAAATTCGTATATGCAATTAAGATCTATACAGTATAAATTAATAATTAAAAAAAAATCCATGAAACCACATTATTACTAAATGAAAAAAAATATATATAAGTTAAATATCAAATAAATTAAAAAAAAAAAAACAACAACATAGAAAACTTTAAATAATTGAAAAGTTAAGTTGTAATAAGAATAATATTAATGATTTAGCATTAGAGATTATTTTATAAGAATAGAAGCTGTAAATTACCCAAAAAATTTATCATGAAATATTTTAAACTAAGATAAAATTATTATTCCACATAATAAAAACATTAAACATAACTCAACTCCAAATGCCACCCCCTAATTGCCAAGATGAGTTTGTTTCTGCCCAAAAAATGGATTTTTGTATTTGTATATAATATCCCTTGATAAAATTTAAAAAAAAAAAAAAAAAAAAAAAAAAAGACAAAAATAATTGGGCTCATGTCCTACGTTTTCAGGTTCATACACCCCAAAGAAAAGCCCAACCCAAACAAACAAATTGCTTACTTTGTCTTGTATGCCTTCCCTCAGTGTCCGACAAATCATCCCCACTTTCTCTCTTTCCCCACGCAACAATCTCTCTTTGCTAAACCCTCTCAAATTCTCTTCTCTCTCTATCACCAAAAAAATGAATCCTCACCAAAACCCTATCGATCCTGATCATCCCCAGCTCCCTACCATCAAGATTCACCACCCTTCCTCCCCTCGCCACCACCACCACCACCACCACCCCGCCGCCACTCCTACTCCCACCGCCGGCGCTCGACGTAAGATCGGCGTCGCTGTCGACCTTTCCGATGAGAGTGCCTACGCCGTCCGTTGGGCTGTTCATCACTATATCCGTCCAGGAGATGCTGTGATCCTCCTCCACGTTAGTCCCACCTCCGTGCTTTTCGGTGCTGACTGGGGTCCACTTCCTCTCCCTAGCCCTACTCAAACACCTACTCATGCTCAACAATCTGAGTTCAATAAAGACAACTCGAATTCGAATTCATCTCACGAAGATCATAGCAATGATAGTAGTCAAAATCAGAGGCAGCTTGAGGATGATTTTGATGCGTTTACGGCGTCGAAAGTGGCGGATTTTGCGAAGCCGCTGAAGGAAGCGCAGATCCCGTATAAGATCCATATAGTTAAGGACCATGATATGAGGGAGAGACTGTGTTTGGAGGTGGAGAGGTTGGGATTGAGTGCGGTGATTATGGGGAGTAGAGGTTTTGGAGCTGCTAAAAGAGGAAGTGATGGGAAATTGGGTAGTGTCAGTGATTACTGTGTGCATCATTGTGTTTGCCCTGTTGTGGTGGTTAGATATCCAGATGACAAGGACGCTGGCGGAAATGGTGAAGGTGAAGGTGAAGCTGTCGTCAATGTGCCTGTGGAGGAGGACGACGAGGAGGAGGCGGCCAATCGCAAAGGTCAATTAACTCTTTGTTATTAATTTTTATAAGTTTAGGATAGATCATTTTGATTATGCTTGATAATCATGTTGCTCTCTTTTGTTATTATGAGCTTGGTTATGTTGTGTGATTGTTTAAGGTTTTTGGATTGTTTGTTTAGTTGGGTGTGCGGATGTTTTGATTATGCTGTTGAAAATGATGAATGTGGCATTGCATTACTATTGATAGTGTGTGAATTATAAAACAATTTTGATAGGATTGTATTTGACACAGCACACTAGGTTGTTTTGGAGTTGCTGGTCTTGATCATGACCATGATTCATGAGAATGGTTGTCTTTATTAGTATCGATACAGTAATGTTTCATGTCACTGTGACAGTGTGAGTGACCATTGTTATCAATTCAAGTTAGCCTAATTTCAATGGTATGTCATTGAAGAGAAATGAGGATGGTGTGCGGAAGTTTTACATCATTGCAGTCATTTCTGGATCTTTACTAAGTGTCCCAAGTTGTCTACTTATCTGCTGAAGAAGTTAATGGGTATTACCAAGTTATTTTGTAGAGGCTGATTTTATAGTTATTGGTAACATTGTTGGATTTCTTGTTCTATATTTATATCTACATGGAGAAGTTGGAAAATTTTTGCCTCATGATTGTGTAAAGAGTTCATATTAGGCATCCAAACACAAAAATTGTGAAATTTATATTGCACAAACTGATCATAGGAAAGTTGGAAGAAGGCTCAAGGAACTTAATTTGGATGGCATTTGGTATGGATTTACCCTAGGCTTGGTTATGTCAAACACTCAAACTTGAAAACCTTGAGCAGAAAATTGGCCTTTCATCTTTTCCCTTATCATACTCAATTATCTATATATAATATGTTATCCAACAATCTGCTACTTTAAGCACTGTACTCGGTGAAATTGATCTCTTTGTTATTGAGAAGAGTCCCCCTTTCTTCCACAGTTCCACTTCCCCTTCTCTCTCTCTTTTCATGTTAGCAAATAATACTAAATGCTAACTAGCTTAGTACTTGCTCAATTCTTTCAATGTCTTTGGAAGAGTCACAGATCCCATTTGGATCCAAATGACTAAATAAGAAAGTTTACTTGATTATTACAGTATGAAATTTCTCAATGGCTCTGTGGTCTTACTCTGGAAATAACAAAGGGCTTTTATGGAACTTGAGCAGAAAACAAAAAGATTGAGACAAACCTGTTTAATGGCAAATTGTAAGAAGAGAAAGATCATGGGTATTATGCATAGACATTGTTCTTCTTCTAATGCCACCATTGCTTATGAGTGTACTGTAAAGGAAGCTGATGAGGAGGAGATTAAATCACTTTTGGCTGATCCCTTTTCTTGATGTTCTAATTAATTATATATTCTCATTCCAATCATTCTAGAGCAGTTTATAAGTTGGCTTGTTGTGTTTCTGTTTTTCTTTTGTAAACTTTTGTTTTAGTAAATATATTGTAATTTTAGCAATGCTTATAGCTGTCATCTTGCTCTTGCTCATGGTTTTGTTATGTAGTACCTTGAATTACTTGAAATTGAAGACTATGTTTCTGTAACAATTACTACCATTTTTAATTCTAAATTTATGAATTTTGTAATACATCATTTTTTTAAATTATTATTATTATTATTATTATTTTTAACTTTTAGTTTGAATGCTTTTATTCTTTTCACATTCCAAAATAAGATGATCCATGAGTGGTATATGATAATAATTAGTTCATTTAAATTTACACTTCAACATTAGTAGCAAGTACTTGAATATTTTAAGCTAGGTAAAGTCGAAATTAAAAGCCAAAGGAAGAGTTGCCTTTGATTAAATAGCATGAATTTAATATATCTTTCAATTGATTATATATTGGTTTACTAGGACAATGTTTGTTTGTCCTAGTAAACCAATATATATATATGAAAAATACATGTAATTTACATACTACATATATATATATATATATATATATATATATTTTTTTTTTCTTTTTTGCAATGAACATACCATATATTTCATAAATGCTTTGTTGGACAGTTTGTTTAATTTTGCCGCAACTATGGTACGTATTTTGTTCAGGTTTGCAGTGTATCAATGTATGATTGATTTCTCTATATGTTTGTTCTGTTCAATACCATCATCTTGATTTAGGGATATCTTATGTTCTACAGTGAATACCATGCTTCTCAACCTTGGTTGAAAATGAGATGAACTGGTTCTTTTGTCTCCCTGTCTGAAATACTGTTGTTTGATTGTTTCATGTTTGTGACACAGCTATTAGAAAACTGCAGTGTTTTTTTTTTTTCGCCCACTCCCCATTGTGTCTACTTCTTCTAGGTTATTTACATCTTGAAGAGGCTGGGGAGTGAGAGTGCAGGCATATGAGAACAAGTGAAATTTACTAGGACAATGTTTGTTTGTTGCATTTATTTACACTAGACTTGTCATAAAGTTGTATTTGAATATTTCTTTTCTTAATTAAAATTTTTGTACTTTTGCCATTAGTTCTTTAGGACACTTTAAATGTTATTTTCTGTTGACTTTTCAAAAGGAAAAGGTTAAAAATTTTCTTGGGAGTCCAAATGCAAGTTCATTGTTATTGTAGTTTGTAATTTATCACCCTTTTCTTTTTATATTTGTTCCGTGAAAAATGATCCATTTAAAGCTCCAACATTCAACTCTGTGATGGCTTGGTTTGTTCATGTATTTCAAATAATGGGTTTGTATACAGTTGTGTGCTAAAAGATATCTTTGTTTCTTGTTTGACAGATGCCTAGTTTAACCTTCCAAAACCATGGCTGGGCTCCTTGCCATAGCAGGTAGGCTATTGATGCTTAAAATCTCAATTTTTCCTGGTTATGTTTTGGTTTCTCTTGTTTTCCCCTTGCATCTGCTATTCCACTTTTGTCATTTTCTTTTCCTTTTTTAGGACATTATTGTTTGCATGTGAGTGCAGTCTCTTTCTGCTCATGCTTTTCTTGAATATTTTCTCACACATCCAGCACAAACACGTAATAGCTTATTTTGATACATTTTTTTTCCTGTTGTAGCAGCATTTCTCAATTGTCATGTAGATCCAATTATGCTCTTGAGCTGTCTTTTTATCTTTATAGATTACGTAGTGGTTGTCAATCAGCAGAGATTTGGTGGCAAGCATGCTAAGAGATGCGATGATCATGATCCTTGTTGGACCATCTGCAAAAATAGAAGGCTTTAGATTGCTCTTCCCTTTCCTTCTAACTCTCTTGTCAGTGGTTTCTCATGTATCAAACTTGAGGAACTTGTGATGATATTTTGTATGGCTGAAGAATGTAATGTTTTCTGATATTCTGCTAGGCCTTAAGAAATGTGTGTTTACCAGATTGTAATGTACATCATTTTTCTCTTGAAGATTTATTCTATGACTCCGTTTGGAGTTGAGTTTTTTAAAAGCGTTTTTTAATAAAATATTTTATATTATTTTTAAAACTGTTTTCCTCAGAAGTAGTAAATTGATGTTATTTTTAAAAGAAGAAGGGTTGAAAAAGTAATTTATAAAAAATAATAAAAATTAATTAATTAAATAAAAAAATTTTAAAAATACTTTTAACTTCTAACAATAATTTATTTCTAAGTATATTTGCCACTTGTAGGAATTTGTTTAACCGGGGCCAAACCACCTCTTTTGGTGTGGGGTCATGGAAAGGGAATTATTTTTTATTTTTTCACTGAATTGTGGAATTGGGACTAATGATCCTTATTTAATCCTCAAGTCATTTCACCTCAGCTTATATGGAAATGGGAATTTAGGTGGCGTTTAATAAAATTGAAAATTAACCGTTAAAAAATTAAGTGTTAAATTTTAAATATTAAATATAATAAATATTGAAATTTTTAAGTATTGAATATAATAATTTATTTGATAACTGTTATTATTGAAAATTATTTAAATAAGTATAAAAATAGAAAAAAATCAATACAACTAAAAGTAAAAGGTATAAAAGTTAATTTAAAAATATGTTGAGTATAAAAGTAACTTTAATAAAAAAAATTAAAAATTTAATCGTTGAACTTGTTCAGAAGAAATTTTAAATTAAATATTTTAATTTACAATTTTAAGTGATTTTTGATTTAATTAAAAATTTTAAGTTGGGACCATTTGATGTTATGAAATCATCTTAAAACTAATAAGTGATAAAAATATTAAATTAAATAATAAATTGAATTATTAAACACTTTCTTAATTTGCCTTATTATTTATGCTGAGACTGAGATGTGAAGCTATTTGCTCCATCTTTTATTTTTCTATATATATATATATATATTAAAAAAAAAAAAAAAAGCTACATGATTGGATAATAATTGTGATTGGTTTAATATATAAAAAGAAAATTACGAATGGCTGAGAAATTTTCAAGTTTAAAACCTATTATGGAGAAATTTTTAGATAGTCTTTTGCTAAAATTTAACATTTTATATCCTTTATCTTTAAGAATACTGTTGAGATAAATCAAATTAGGTTTGATCGGCACTCTCCTCTCATCTCTTTTGTTCAATTCTAATTTGAAATTTTAATTCAAAATTGAATTCTTTTAAGAAAGAGTTCATATGTTCATTAACTAATTTTTTTTACTCTTTTCGTTTCAAAATATTTATCGTTTTAAATTTTTTTTTAAAAATATTTATTACTTTAAGATTTTAATAAAATATTTATTATTATTTTTTTAACTTTAATCTTGTTATTTTTTCAATAAACATTTGTATTAATTGCTTTTATTTTTTCACACCAAATATTTTTAAAAAAAAAGATATTTTAATTTTTGAATTGTAATAATTTAATTATTTTAGTTTTCAATTTCTTTTCCGTTTTTCCTATAATTTAAGGGGGAGAATTCCGAGCGAGGGTTGTTTTTTTATCATTATTATATACAATTTACAATAGGTTCAAAACGTGGTGATTGGAATTTGGAATTGTTTGTTTACACAATCTATGCACATACATATAATTATTAAACATTTAGTTTAGAAGTAGTAATAAATAAAAAGGTGATTTTAATTTAATATAGTTAATAAAAAAAATTGTACTTTTATTTGATTTTTGATTGAAAAATATATTTATTTGGTTCAGTATTCACCATTAAAAATATTAAATTAATGGACGGTGAGAAATAATGGTAATAAAGAGTATCTATCCAGTTGTAGACAAGAATTGATTGCCGAGAGAATTAGTACGTGGCAATGTTTCAATAGTATTTTGGTAGCTTCGTGGTTGGGTTGGCACTTGGCATGCAATGTTCTGTACGAAAACTCACTATCCTTTACACATTATTCACTTGACTGACACTTAATTTAATTCAAAATACCCAATTCATTTCAATTAATAACACAATAGAAGGAAAATTGAGTCAAATTATTCATGCAACTCGCAACTCTCAACTCTCTAATTGATAAGTTCCAAACAACTTGACAATTGACAATTCTCTAAGAGAAACTACTACTGTGATAAGTTCCAAACAACTTTACAATTGACAATTCTCTAAAAGAAACTACTACTGTGGACTTCTAACGGTGGCCAGTCTTTGCACTTTTTTTTTTTTTTTTTTTTTCCTAATTTTTGTCATTTTATTAACCTTTTTTGACCTTCTCAAAATAGGTAATTGGTCAATGAACCAAATAGGGAGGAAGGAACCCAATTCTTTTGCTTTCTCAATACAAATTGATGTGATAGCCTATGAACACTTTTTTTTTTTTTTTTTGTAAATCTTAATTGGGTTATTTGATACTTATCATATTTATCTAAGCAAACTGTAATAGTATTATATTAATCAATTATCATCCATGTTATAATTAAAATAATAATAAATAAAGTAAAATAATAATCTAACTCCAAAATATCTTATAAAGTAGAGAAGAGAAGATAAGAAATCAAATCAGAACTACTATCTATCTTTACTTAAGTAAATGAAATAATAATAATAAGTCTTACCAAAAACCACATGGAATGAAGCAAGTGGACTTATTTAAAAAAAATATTTTATACTAATGTCTAAGTGGGGTTCTGTTTTCTAACAACCATATACTTCCATTCCCATTCATTGTCTCATGTTCATTGCGTGCTATTACAAAAACCATTTATTTATTTTTAACCCCCCCAAAAATATTTGGTCCATTCAATACTCTCTCTCTACATACACATACACACTACCATGCATCTCTCCCACCTCCCTCACACGTTTACTTCTCTCTTTCTTTTGCTTTCCCTCTATGGTTTAAATTCATTCCCACCTATACCACATGATAGTGTGGTTTATACTACTTCATATTTGACAAGTTACCTTATTATCTTTACTTTACTATATTTTCTACCCATGCAAGAATTTGTGGTAGATGCTAAAGTAACTTATGCTAATTGGACCCCCCTTTTCTTCGTTGTTATCATTGATTGTCCAACAACTATCCCAAATAAGGTATCTAACCCTAATAAGCACCTAAAATACTCTTTTACTAATTAAAACTGAAAATTCCAAATACCACTCATCTAAATAAATTGTGATACAGAAAAATTAAAAATTTAATTGTCTGATTCAAATTTATTAAACGTATCTGTCTCGTAATACAACAGGTTTAAAAATTCAATTCTACTAAAAAAGGACCAAATATATATATATAGTACCATATACCAAATTCCAAATCCTAATTAATACTCTGGCATTTATGCAAATAAAGGAAGCTTAAAAGGACAAAATTAGAAAGCAATATTAACCAAACACTCTCATCTACACACGATTTCATACAAAGTATCAAAATAATTAAAAAAAAAAAAAAAAAAAAAAAAGGGGGGGTGGGGGGAAAGAAAATAATTAATGGTTTAAAAAACTAATTGAAAAAGGTATGGTTATAATAAAATCAAAGGAAAAGTAAAAAAAAAACAAAAAGAAGAAGAAAAAGATAAATGAAGGGTAGAGAAAAGTTAGTTGGATTGAAATCAACGGCTATGATCTCTGCTCAATCTGCAAATCCCAAGAATGGTTGCAGACGCGGTTTCTCTGTTTGATACCATTTCGTTTTGGAGTCTCTTGAGAGAGTCAATAATGGCGCTTGATTTTGACTCTGCTTGACCATCATGTTGTTGTTTATGATGATGATGATGATGATGAGAATGATCTTCAACTTCACCACCACCACCACCACCACCTGTTCTTGATTGCTTTAATGGTCTATATGAAGCCATTGAATTTCCTTCATCGTTGCTTAATCTTCCAGAGCCTAATTGAGAAGACGAGCATCCAATTTCATCCTGCATTTAAAACAACGAATTCATTGTAAATTTTGAATAACTGCTTGATTATTTTTTTTAAAAAAAAATTAATTCAGAAAGGCAATTAAATTTATTTTATAATTTCATGTTCTAGATCCACTGATTTTTTCAGAAAATTAAAATCGAAAATAATTTAAAATAAGAGTAAGAAATAGAAATACATACATCAGAATCAAAATCAACATTATTTTCTCGCGTCCGCTTCAACGCCGCCGCACCGCCACGGTAAATTCTACTCGAAATCTCATCTTCGCTACTCGAAGAACTCGCCACAGGCGGTAACGGCGATGTAACCGACCAAGGAACCACCTGATTTTCTCCATCTTCCTCTTCCTCCTCTTCTTCTTCCTCATCCCCCTCCTCCTCCTCCTCCTCATCATCATCATCATAATCATCACTATTATCTTCATCTAGAAATTCATCATTTCCGTGGTCATTTCCGGCATGGCTTTCTTCCCGATCCTCACCACCACCGATTTCACCTTTATTATGTAAAGAAAAACAAGACTCGCAAATAGAAACAGTAGGTCCAAGTTTAGGACCGGAGGCTTTCCACGGAGTCGGAGATTGACAGACTTGACAAAGAAGGCTTCTACAATGTTTAGCCACAAGAAAATTGGCGCGATGAACCTTCTCATCACAGTCCCAACACAAGCTAGCTTGGTCCGATTCACAATACATTCTGGCTGCGCCACCACAAAGCTCGCACCCTTTCATGGTTTGTTTTTTCTTCTCTCTTTCTCTGTTCTCTTTCAGTAATCTCTGTTTATTTTGGGGGGTTTTGAGTTTGGTTGGAAGAAGGAAGGAAGGGAGAGGTGCAAGTTGCAGAGATTTATGGAAACAACCCTAATTTTCCGCATTTAATTACGTGATATTTTGCGTGCTTATGAGTGGTGGGCTTTGCTTTGAGTCTTTGAGGTTCATAGAAGGACATTTTCGGTATTTTCCTTTTTTTTTTTTTTTTCCCTTTTTTAGTGTTAAAATTAAAAACTATATATATATATATATATATATATATGTATAAAAATATAAAAATCTTTTAACGGCTGCTTTGCCTTTAGCTTCTTCGAAACAACTCTTTGCTTTTTTAGAATTCGAAACTTGGTATTGCTGATCACTACCTTCTAATCCACTAAATATCTGCCACTTGCTTATCTTTTTATCCCTATCTTTTTTTTTTTTTTTTTTTTTTTTTTTTTTTTTTTTTTAAATAACTAGATTTTTTTTTTCTAAAATTCAATAAATTTGCTATACTTGTATCCAA
>CATKHJ010367990.1:0-11011 GCA_949750685.1 Vernicia montana | reverse complement strand
GTATTCTACTCCGCTTGTAAGAGGTTGTCCATCAACGTCGAGGATAGCTGTCGACTGAGCCGTAGTGGATGTAGCCATGAGAAGCCATACCAAGCTCAAGCTTCCGATCAATTTCAACATTTTTGCTTAGCTACTTGTAATGTCACACAAAATAATTAGTTTGAATGAGAAATGTATGCATTTTTGGGACAAGGGTAAGTGTGATATTTATAGTAAGATGGGAGATGGGAGATGAAGGCACGCAACTTAATTTCTATATTATAAAAGTCAAATTGTCTTACCCAATTCATCATAGATTTTTATTTGTAAATTGTAACTAGATAACCTTTGTTCGTGAACAAGATATACCTTATGCAGTTGGGGAATATGGACAATGTAATTATTGTGAGTTGGGATAATTTTGGTTTCTTGGCGGCTGTTTTCATTTTGAATTCTTAGAAAGGGTGCAAGATTATTGGTTATATTTGCTATATAGTTCTCATTTTGAACAAGTTATGTATCAAAGAATGGAGGGATCAGGTTCACATTTAGCCTAAAATGTTATTGTAAGTCAACTAGAAATTTATTCAAACATTAGGAAAAAAAAAATGTAGTATTAACCAAATAAACAAAAAAGATGATGGCAACTTTGTGGACTTGGGTGAATTGGTTTTAGGTTAAGTAATCACTTGTGCAATTTATCGTATAAGTACGCTAAGACAATTTGTATAGATTTAGGAGGGCTAATTAATTCATTTCTTTATTATTCATAAAATATCTATATATATGTTAATTGAATGTATCCATTTTCTTTTATGTTTTACTTTCATTTTAAGCTTTACTGTTTATATTTATGCTTGTGTGACTTATTACCACTAATTTTTTTCTAACGAAAAAGTTAAATATCTAAGGTGCATACAACTATATATATATATGCACAATTGTTTTTATCCAAAATCCTTCAATAAATTAATCAGAATTTAGATTCTCCAATTATAATTTTAAGAGAAAATTATAAAAAATATACAAAATACTTAATGATTTCTATCCATTTAAACCTCAAATTTGATTTTATCACTAGACCAAAGCTTCATTCATCGTTTATAGAAACCTATTGATATACTTAGGGGGCGTTTAGTATCACGCGGTTTTTTATTTTTAGTTTTTTTTTTCAAATTTTTAAAAAAATAAGTATTAGAAAATATTTTTTTTCTTTCATATTTATTCAGAAACATTTTGAAAATAAAAAACCAAAAACCAAAAACAACAAATTCTGATTTTCAAAATCTTCTTTTTGTTTTTGAAAAATAGAAAATAGAAAACGATACCGAACGGGCTTTTAGCATACACTGAATATACGATTAGTATATTCTTTCTCACAATTATGTAGAATTTAATATCTATAATTTCATATAGAATTTATTTTATTGCAAGTGTTGAATGTATTATTATTATACTTCACTTGCAAACACTATAACTATTAGAAATGTTTAAAAAAAAAAAAAAAGAAGTTAAATATTGTGAGCCAAGGTGGAGCCCACTATTTTACAAAAGAAAAGAAAGAGAGAAAAAATGGGAAGATAGAGTGTTGTTTACAAATTCCACATCGGTGGAATTTGCAAATGGATGGGTTCTCCTCACTTATATAAGGAACCCCTCACTGCTTAGTTCAATACACTAAAAACTACAAGTATATTGTGAGTTTTAAAGAGAAATAAATTCTCTTTGTTTTGGACATATTTGGGTTTTTTGGTGTGAGGAAAAATATATTGAGTTTATGTAGTTGTAAAAATTTTTCACATATTTTGACAATGGCCGTGGTTTTTCTCCATATTGGGAGTTTTTCATGTAAATTCTTGTTTTGTTATTCTTCTTTAATTTCTTTGTTATTTCTACTTAAAGAGATCATGGAGAAGGGAATTGAATTTTTAGGTCCAAATTTCCAACAAATGGTATCAGAGCTCCTAATTGTGCTGCTTTCTTGAATTTCTTAGTATGCTCTGTAATTGCAGTTTTGTCTAATCTTCTACATCAGAAAAGATTTTCTTGAGATTATTGTGATCAAGGTGATTTTGAGTGGCATATTGTGCAATTAAATGCAGGTCCAAGAAAATTCTGGCACAAAGGCTATAATTGCCTAAGGAGATTGGTATTTAAGTGGGACCATTTGTAACCCCACCAATCTTTCCTGGGAATTTTCTTAGTGCATTTTGTAAGCATAATTATCTATTCATTATTCACGGGTAGGATTACTGTTGCAGAAAGTATTGTTCGCGTATACGGGTACTATTTATTTTGAAGAGCAGAAATGTCAGGCATCAGAGTTGATATTGAAAAGTTTGATGGGAGAATTAATTTTGGCTTGTGGTAAGTACAAGTCAAGGATGGTTAATCCAATCTTGATTACATAAAGCTTTGAAGGGGAGACCGACCCCTGTGTCCAGCGAAAAAGACTCAAAAAAAATCTGTTAAAAGTAGTGACTTGAGAAAATTCAAAATGACTGACGAAGAATGAGAAGTGTTAGACATGAAAGCTGCAAGTCAAATACGTCTCTGTCTAGCTAAAAAATGTTCTTGCCAATGTAATTGGATTGTCTACTACAAAAGAACTGTGGGATAAGCTGATGGAGTTGTACCAGACTAAGAATCTTTCAAATAGGTTGTATTTGAAAAAGCAGTTTCATAAATTGCAGATGGAAGAATGTATAAAAATTTCAAACCATCTGAGTGTTCTAAATGGGATTGTTTCTGAGTTGGAATCTATTAGAGTGAAAATTGATGATGAAGATAAAGCTTTGCGACTCATCTGGTCTTTTCCACCTTCCTACAAATACATGCAACCCATTTTGATGTATATGAAGGATAATGTAAAATTCTCAGAAGTTGCTAGCAAGTTAATTTCTGAAGAAAGAAGGTTGAATGATGAAGGTAACAATTTTGCTGAAAATTCAACACTGATAGTGAATAGTGATTGGAAGAAGAAGAAGAACTGCAAGAAGAAACATGTTACATGTTGGGGGTGTGGGCAATCTGGGCACGTGAAGAAAAATTGTCAGAATGGTGAAACTGGTTCGGCTAGTAGCTACAAGTTTAAAGACGCCACCAATAATGTCTTCCATGATATGGGAGATGATGAGCTTTCTCTATAAGAAGTTGTGTATGTCCTCATGGCATATAGCTACCAACTAAGTTGCCATGAAAGATGATGTGATTGGTAGCAGGTCCATAGGTTTGCACATGGGCATTAGCTGATGGTTATGCACGGTGTGTAGTGAAATTATTGTCGATGGCTAATGAGCTTCTTGGAAAGTCAGCATGTAAGTTGCACCTTAATTTATTAGCAGGTTTTTTTGACATGGGCCGAGATGAAATTCTTAGAATCGGTGAATTAAATTCTAAGTGAGTATGCTTTTATGGTGAAGCATGATAAATTTTTGTAATTTAGAATTATGATTGTCGGTGTTAGACAGTGTTGTGATAGCTGTATGTTTTTTTTTTTTAATCATGGTGGAGATTATTGAAAATGTTTAAAAAAAAAAAAAAGTCAAATATTGTGAGCCAAGGTGGAGCCCACTATTTGACAAAATAAAAAGAAAGAGAGAAAAAAAGGAAAGATGGAGTGTTGTTTACAAATCCAACATCGGTAGAATTTGCAAATGGAGGGGTTCTCCTCACTTATATAAGGAACCCCTCTTTATTTAGTTCAATACATCAAAAACTATAAGTATATTGTGAGTTTTAAAGAGAAATAAATTCTCTTTGTTTTAGGTATATTTGGATTTTTTGGTGTGAGAAAAAATATATTGTGAGTTTATGTGGTTGTAAAAATTTTCCACATAGTGAATATTTTTCTGGTTGTCTTTTGACAATGATCGTGGTTTTTCTCCATATTGGAAGTTTTCCACGTAAATTTTTGTGTTATTATTCTCCTTTAATTTCTTTGTTATTTCTGCTGAAAGAGATCCTGGAGAAGGGAATTAGATTTTTAGATCCAAATTCCCAACAATAACCACGTACAAACACTAACACGTTGATATTTGGTGAACAAATTACTGGTGGCTTTGATTCTTTTAACTTTTAAGGAGGAATACCCAATTTGGGTTCTCAATTTTTCACCGAAGGAGGAATACCAAAGTTCAATTTACATAAGTCACTCTACTAAAATAAGCCTAAAAATAAAAATCCATTCAGCCGGAATCCCAATCCAACAAAAACGTATCAATTCAATTTGTTGAGTGGAGAAATAATTTCAATAGGCACATAAATTATCAAATTCAATTTGTGGGGAGAAGACATTTCAAAATCCAACAAAAACTCAAAATTAAATTAAGAGATACCAATAAAAATAAGAAGTGCAGAAATCTATTAATGGTGCTGCCAAGTCCTTCAATAGCAATAGCACATAAATGTCTTCTCGCAATTTACCAAGGCATTAAAAAATATTTTCTTTGAATAAGATTATAAGAATATTAAAAAAAAAAAAAAATAGGGAAGAAGTGAAACAATACTTTAGAAAAATATAATTGAGAAAAATATATAGCAGTTTACATATATTAGATTTTTCTATTTTATCAAAATTAAAATAACAATAATTGAAGATTTGTTTTGAAGAAGAAGATTTATTTTTTTTAGAGTTAACAAATAGAATAACTCTTCAAAAATAATAAGGATATATATAATAGTCAATTTAGATGATACAATTAGGAGGAGGAATGCCAGAAACTCTTTTAGGAGTGCCAAATTATTTTGAAAAAAATAAAATCATATGAAAATGAAAAGATTTTGTAACAATTCAATTAATTTAACAAAGTTTACTATTAAAAATTTAAAATACTCTTATTTAAATTAAATATAATGAGAAAATAATTATATTATTTTTTTATTTTTTAATTATTTCAAATAATATAATTCATTTAATTAAAAAAAATTCTATCAATTTAACCTTCATTTCAAATATAAGAAGTTTATAATTAATTGAATATAATTCTAGTAATAGAATTTAATGAATTGAATTCTTCTAAATGGTGTTTTCAAGTGGTGCCAAAAAAAAAGAACTGTTGGATTCATGCATCAAATCCCTCGCAATACACAACGAGTGCATGCATGCACTATTCAAGTTTGATGATTAGGAGAGATCCTTAAGAAAAAGAAAATTATAACTTAAGAGATCAGCAAATATTTTGTAATATAATCAATAGATTTGTGTTTTTGAATAAAATATAAAGAATTAACAAGAAAATGAAATTTAAATATGAAATTAATTATTTAAAAAAATTAATTACCTATCTAAATAATTTTTATTTATTTATTTAGCAGTAATGTGGAATTATGGACCAGTTTTCGCACACCGTATTAAATTTACCTTCTAGTCCAATAAAAAACAGACCATCAAGACCGAGATTAAGAAATTTATAAATGAAGAAAAATCTTACCCAATTTAAAAATCTTTATTTCTTTGTTTGAATTAATGCATATTCTATCTTAATATAAAATATAATTAAATATTATCTAAAAAAAGATATAATGAAATATCTAACTCTAGTGAATCATTGGAGGAACCAGTTTAAAAAAATCCCTTTCAAAGTTTCTTTCGGGAAACAAATCTCTTTCATGTTAAATATAATTTTGTTATAAATAATTATTATTTGTGAATATTACTTAAACATTTTTGAGTATATATTTTAGAGAGATTATAGTATAGGATTATTTAAGTAATGTTGTATACATTAAACTCTAACTATTCCTCTATATAAGGGAAGCTAGAATTAATCTAATAATAAGAGTTTGGAGTTCATTTTCTCTCTACATATTTTCTTCTATATCTCTTTACTTTATTGCTTTATATTTCTTGTTATTATTTTTGATATACTGAGCTAATAAGTCGATTTACAACACGTTATCAGCACCAGACTCTCAGTAATATCTTTACTCCTTTCGTATGCTTGGTTAATAAAAATAAAATTTTATGTAAGTTAACAAGTTGTGCAACATAAATTGCAAATAATTTAAGAACAAATAGTATGTTGTTTTTATAATATGAACAACTTTATTATAAAAAGTTGAATTTCTGATTGTGGTGCAACACTTTCTTACCCTGTTGGAAATCGTGCACATATATATATATATATATATATATATATATATATATATATATTCATGTATATTTTAACTTTTTCCTTGTGAGGATGTATCAGGGTATTAGCTTCTTCGAATTTTGTGCAAGGTTTTAAGCCAATATTATTCTTGGATTTGTATGCTGTGAACCATGATGAATTGTTTATTAGTTTGGTTTATTCGTTTATGCCAAACATAGTGCTCGTTGATCAACAACTCATAATTTGTTAAATTGTACCATGAATCATGTAAATTGCTGTATATGTATTGTCAAATCGTCCATAAACTATGAAGCACTCATGGAAAATAGTAACAAAGATGATGCAATAATTTTTTTTTTCTTTATTAAATGTATATTCTTATTTATAAATATATTCTTATTTGATATTATTATTTAATTTTAATTAAGTAAATATAGTTTTTGAAAATTTTGTATTTTAAATTTTAAGTTACTGAATAACTTGTATTCTAAATTCTTACAGAATTAAATAAATTAATACAGTTTCTGAAGAATTAGTATTATCTATAGTTCTTGAAAAACTAATTAAATAAATAAATAAAATATAAATTCCTGAAAAATTGATACTTTAAATTTCTGAAGAACTTGAAAATTACCAAAAGTCAAAACTCAAGAGTGATGTATTTTTAGTAGAGTATGAGAACTCTGGAAGAGAAATAATCTACATATAAGATATAACTCAACTGAATCTGTAAACTTCCTAAACGAGTAATTTGCAAAGATTTTACATTTTACATTTTTATTATTATTCTTATTGTTTTGTTGGATTTTTTTTTTAATGTTTTTAAATTTAATTTGGATTATATTTTACCAATAAGTTGTAAATTATAATTTATGAATTATTTCATTATTGTTTTATTCTTAGTATACATGAAAAATCTGTTGCTTTGAACTTGCAGTTCAAGCATTGAACCTGTAGTTCAATAATAAAATTTTGAAAGTTTGACATGACATGTCATTATATATATTATATATACTCTCCATTTTTGTACATGGATGTGAGCCTAATATTTCTCATCAGCGAGTTTTTTTGTTGTGCCATATATGTACTAATGACATCATCTCAAAATGAGTCCACAAAGGAGACTCATAATTTATTTTGATGAGGCACATTTCCCGACATTAGGGGGAGAGAAAAACATCTATTAGTGCTAAATAATGTCGAGAAATTTTCTGGAAGAAAAATAATTTATACAGTTTTGATCTTGTACAAGTCAAAATGAACTAGAAGTTCAGAAAACAATATAGTTGCAATAAATTGTAACTCAACTGCCAGATGCATTTATAAATGCTAAAAAAGTGACAAAATCTCATATTCCAACTGCTAATACTCCAACAAAGGTTGTAGTTCCTATTGAAAATATAAAATCAATTGAGCTTGACACACGCCAGAAGCGTGGACAATAAATTAGAACTATAGATAAAAATCCATGGAAAATAAAAGCAGCGTCACTAAGAAAATCTCCTGAAGAGATACCACTTGAAGAGGAAGATCTTAGTCAAAGAGCTATAGCCAATGATGAGACACATACTGAGACAATGGAACAATTATATCCTCCAGATATGGCTCTTGGACTTAATGATCAAATGAATGAAAATTACGAGATCTCAATTAATTTTGTGATACAGGAGAAAAATTTGATAGAAATTCATTTATCGTCGACGATGAATTTGCCTCAATAGTAGCTCTTGCTACCTCAAGAGAAAATCTGAATCCAGAACCTATGAATATGAATGTCAGCATAGACATTACTAGCCATCATAGAAAGAGGCAATTCAGGTCGGGCTAGACTCGCTATTTAAACGCATGATATTCAGACTTGTTATACTGACTTCCTAAAATGTGAAACCAATTGAGTATAAATGGGTGTTTGTCCGAAAGCGTAATGCGAATAATGAAGTTGTAAGATATAAAGTGAGGCTAATTGCCAGAGTTTTTCGCAGAGACCTGGTATTGACTATGAGAAACTTATTCTCCTATCATATATATGATCACGTTCCAATATTTGATTAGTATAGCAGTTAAAGAAAAGTTTGATATGCGCCTTATGAAAATTATATTTATGTGAAAGTCCTCGAAGGATTAAAGATAACAAAAATAGATGTACATCAAACATGTGACATGAATTAAATCAAATTGTAGAAATTCCTGTATGGATTAAAGCAATATGGACTTATGTGGTATAATCGTTTGATTGAATCCTTATTGAAAAAAGGATATGTGAATAATACACTATGTCCATTTGTATTCATAAAAGATTACAAAATGGTTATGTTTATTATTGCAATATATGTTGATAATCTAAATGGGACTCCTAACAAATTCTTGAAAAGTGAGTTTGAGATGAATTTAGGAGAAACAAAATTTTGTATCGACCTGCAGATCGATTATTTATCCCCAAATGAGTCATATTATATCAGTCTAATTATGTGAAAAGGTATTTAAGCATATTGCATGAGTAAATCCTTTTCCTTAAGCACAGTAATGGTATCCGCTCACTAAAAGTGAATAAAGACCATTTTAGACCTAAAAAGATAATAAAGAGCTATTTGGTCTTGAAGTACCATATTTAAGTGCTATAAGTGCACTCATATATCTTGCAAGAAAAATTCCTAGTTAAGTATAGCTCTGCACCTTCCAAGAGACATAAAAGTGGTGTAAAAGACTTATTGTGTTATCTTCGAGTCACTATTGATTTTGTTATATTTTCATATAATTCATATTTAACATTGGTCTGCATGCGGATGCTGATTATTTGTCTGATTCATATAAGGATAAATCTCAAAGTAAGTATATGTTTACTTATGATGATACTACAATTTTATAAAGATTTTTATGGTCCTGAAGTACCTTAATAAATATGCTCCCATTATATTGTTTGAGAATAATGCAATATGCATTGCACAAACTAAAAGTGGATATATTAAGGGTGACCGAATTAAATATATTTCACCCAGATTCTTTAATACGCATAATCTCCAGAAGAGTGATGAAATAAATATCCACTAAATTCACTCGAATGACAACATAGCAAACTTATTTACTAAGTTCTCATATAATGTCATATTTAAATGACTTGTTTTATTGATTGATATGTGCCGTGTTAAAATATTGTCCTTATCAGGGGGGAGCAAATCAGTATAAGATTGTACTCTTTTTCCTTAGTCAAGTTTTTGTCCCATAGGGTTTTCTTGACCAAAAGTTTTAATGAGACAATCTATGCAATGATAGAATAACGTATGAATTGTACTCTTTTCCTTAACTATGTTTTTTCCCAATGAATTTTCTAGCAAGATTTTTAACGAGACATATTCATGGCGCAAGTAATATCCAAGGGGGAGTGTTATAAATAATTATTATATGTGAATATTACTTAAATATTCTTGAGTATATATTTTAGAGAGATTATAGTATAGGGTTATTTCATTAATGTTGTATACACTAAATCCTAACTATTCTTGTATATAAGGGAAGCTAGAATTAATCTAATAATAAGAGTTTGGAGTCCATTTTCTCTCTACATATTTTCTTCTATCTCTCTTTACTTTATTACTTTATATTTCTTGTTATTATCTTTGATATACTGAGCTAATAAGCCGATTTACAACAAGTTTTCATTTTTTTTTTCTTTTCAAACTTTGAATGAAGGAGGCGGCGGACTTGGCGCTATTTGCCCTTTTCAATCATTCAACTTGCCTCGGCAGCTTTTATACATAATAGACACATTGACAGTGATGAGTGATGAAGATGCACACAAGGTGTTCGATAAAATGTGTGACAGGTTATGAGGAGATTATGTAATGAAGTCCAGTTTTAAGCCAAATGTGAACTATAAGATCCATATCTCTTTTGATAACTTGTTCAACTATGTATAACAGATATTCGGAATCCACCATTGGAACAATTCAAAATGAGAACTACAACAGCTAATCCTTAAACCCATTGGCTCAGCAGCCAAGAAACTAAAATTATCCAAAGCGACAATAATTATGATTAACTTCACCTCTACATGTTTGGTCAGCAATAGCCAGGATTTGAAAAGAGTCTTAATATTATCCATCTTTCTCAACTGTTTGTGCACATACGACTATCAAAATGCAAATTAATAAGGTTATCTATAGTTGAAAATCAATAATCGAATATGGCTAAGGCAATTGGACTTTTATGAGTTTTCGTGCCTCCTTCTCCCACCTTACAAGAACTCTCTTATGTCCTTACCAAAGCCTATAAATACTTGACATACCATTATCCAAAAATGGATACAACAATCACATAAAGTCATAAACAACTTCATCAATTTAATTCAAATTCAGAAGCTAGATAAACCAATAATGTTGAAATTGATTGCAAGCTTGAGTTTCGTATGGCTTCTTATGGCAGTATCTACCATGGCTCAAATCACATGGCCAGTTGTGCTCGACGCAGATGGAAACCCTCTTAGAAACAGCTGCTACTGATACAGCTGGTGGTTTAACTTTTATTAATCGCAATGACTCTTGCCCATTTTATGTTGGTCAAGAACCTCTATCAACTGTCGTCTCACAAGGCCTTCCGCTCATCTTCTGAAGCAGCGTAAGCAAAAAGGCAAAGCCGTTTAGGATTTATAATTTTTCTGAATATTATTGTGTGCCCTAAAACAGGCAAAGTAAGAGTTTAAATAGGGGCCCCGAAACCCTAGACACGAGCACAAATATGGAAACTGCCAAAAATGGCAGTTTCAGAATATTACACCATAAAAAACATAATGATTAAATAAGGAAAACGCCACAGACGACGCCCCAATCCGGGATTCCTACAAAAAGTTATAAACAATTCAAAAAGTTTTCATAAATGGAAAAACGGCAAAAATAAGGGCCCAAATGAAGGAATTTGGCCGAAAAACGACGTAGCTCATCGCC
>CATKHJ010367952.1:0-25626 GCA_949750685.1 Vernicia montana | reverse complement strand
TGATTTACAGATGTTCATTGTTAGGTTTATGTTGTTTTTCTCAGATTTTTGTTTCTTGATTTGTTTTGCCTGTTTTTTTTTTTTTTTTTTTTTCATTTAGTTGCCTAAGCTCTTATTGCTGTTTGTTTAATTGTTTTGACTTTTTGCTGCAATTGTTCATGGGCGTTCCTTTCAACAGGGAAAGTTGGTGTCTTTGATTCTCATTATGGTTGTTTTTACAATGTGGGTTTGATTCTAATTTTGTCCTTTGATGGTTTTGGCTTATTTTGATCTCCTTATTTGTCTTTGCATATTTTACAGTCAATTCACTTTCTTCCTCCATTTTTCTTTAAAGGATGGGAGTTACTTAGCTTCCATATTTGGGTGTTTTATGAGCCTGATCTGTCATCTTGAAAGGTTAAAGGGTCATTTCTGTATGGAAATGTGAAGCTGATCTAAGTGAATAGATTTCACTTTCTGTTGTCAGCTTGCTCAACAGTGTATTCTCTTCCTTCCTAGTCCGAAATTGAAATGTTAAACATCTGTCTGCCCTTAATTTTTTGGCTCATTTATCTCTTCTGAAGCGAAGGAGGAGCGGGCATGCATAGTATCGAAGAAGCATAGAGCTTTTTTGACTATCCTTTTCTCTCGGCCTCCAGGCTTACTTTTCCCCGGAAGCTCCTAGCCAAGCTGATGCATTTGCTGAGTCTGGAATCCTTAATCGAAGAGAGCATGCGGGTTGTTTCCCTTGCACACCAGCTTTCTCTCTGCTTAATTTTTTGGCTCATTTGTCCAAGAGAATGCGTAATCTTTGTTCTTGGAGTCCCTATTCTCTGGGTTTCTAAATCTTTACATTTTTCTTTCTAAATATATGGTCAGTGCTGCTTATGACACCTAGTTTATCTAAGAGATGCTGTAGAGCATCAATTGTTTGTTATCAATTTTCAGTATTTAAGTTCTTTTCCTCTGCTTTATGTCCGTATTCTTAGCTGCATTAATTTATTCACTAATCCATTTTCTATTAATAAACTAGAACTAAATCAAATGCAAGTGGAATGGATGCATTTGCAGGGACTTACCTTACCCTGAGCCCTGAGGGAACAAAAGATTGTCTAGATATTCAGCTTTGCATTGGATATGTTTATGTTCATAGATAGATCATGATCTGTGAAATTGTTCTAATAGTTGTGCTGAAGATCTTGGGTGTCTTTGTACTTCAGAGAGAGAAATAGTTGAAACAAGTATAGATTTAATTGATTCACTATTTCCATACATGGAAGCACCATGTGCCACTAGAAATTCAAAATGAGTCAATGTCTTGTCAATTTTACTTGCATACATTATACCCTTAGCTTAAGGCAGTCATAATGTAAGGTTGGTATGGTGTTTGACAACTCACAATTTGGCATCTTAGTGGAAGTGGCAGTGCATTATTGATGGTAATAAGACATATACAGCCACACCTCTGCTCAGATTTACCTGATTTAGGAAACTAACAAAATGACTTTCCAGACAAGATAAAGGTAGGTTTCTCTTTCAATATGATGTAAATTTCAAGGTCAGACAACACATATGCAATCCAATCAATCACATGGATGCAGTTCTCTTTCATCCCTCCATTTCATATTAGTCCTAGTTTGTTGCTTTACAATATCCTGGAAAGTCAAATTTTGGCCTTGAACTTAAAGGAATCAAAAGGAGAAACACGTGCTAGTATGACCTTGCATCTTTGGCTCAGGTGGTAAAAGAGTGGATATGAGTGAAGAAGGGATTCAATTCAAATTTTGCATGATAGAAGATGCTATGCTAATTATGAGCTTTGTAAGGGTTCTAGATACTAGTCATACAGGTTACCGAGGGAAAATAATCAATAATTAAATTATCAAAACTTTATTTGTAGGGTCTAATTGTAGCAAAATTAAATTAGCTAGGAATATATTTTTTGCTAGTTGCTACATGTCTATGATCTGGTTGCTGTGTACTTATTTCATGTTTAGGCCATGCGAAGACATCTGAATGATAGAAAATCTTTTTTCTTTTTCAATATGATGAATTTTTTCCATTTATGAATGGAAGTGGCAACAATAATCCAAAGGGATCATACTTTTTTATCAAATTTATCATTTATTGTGACTATTATTTTTGTGTTCTTAACATGTTTTTGTTACAGTGAATCATTGATATTTGTGTATGTTTATTTGCAGGTCAGAACTACGTAGACTTATTCCTACTTTCACCTTTAAAAATGAAAACAGGGCCAAAGAATGGTTGGCATTCTGTTATGCCTCTTCGTTTTCAGGGCAAATCAGCAACCGGCTTTTGCATTTTTCCAAAAGTTAAATCTGCAGGCTATGGCCCAGGCAACTCACCTGTCTACCTGAATGTTTACGACTTGACAACCATTAATGGCTATGTCTACTGGGCTGGCTTTGGAATATTTCACTCTGGTGTAGAAGGTTAGATTTATTATACAATTAATCTTTGATCAGGGATACAGCATTGTCAGAGATACATTTTTTTTTTTAAATTTTCTTGAACAGACTATTATGAACTATACTCTTCTAAAGTTATGGACCATCTGATGCTCTGCAGTCATTGGGTTTGTACTCAAAATCATGTGATTATTAGAAGTCTCAGTTGTAATGCAAATTAGATAACTAAACTAAAAATGATGTATAGATGGCAATTTTGAGTTAGTGACATCTTACTATAAATAACGAATGCCTTGTTCATTCAACTCGACCTATTAACCTAATCACTTTTTTTAGTTAGTTGGCATAAAAGTTGTTGAATGCATTCAAGAGGTAACAAACATTCAATATTTCGTTTACCAATTGTAAGTGCAATAAGCACAAAAATAGTACACTAACATTTCCTTAGCAACCTGAGACTACTTGGATCAATTATTAAATGAACGATTTTTTGCCATTCACATACCTTGTTTTTTCTCCCTGATCTCACATTTTATTTCAGTCACGTGTTTATCATTTCAGCACCTTCAACCTAAACCGTGCCACTGCTAATGGGTGTTACCACCAAAGAGTATACTTGCTATCTTCTTTAAATCTAAAGTCTCAAGTATTAATATACTTTACTAAAAACTTGATCCCTACCAAAGGTATTGCATCCTTGGATATCCATATTCTTTGTTTGCATGATTATAATTAGTATACATATTCACATGCACACAGGCATGTAGTAGATTATTGCAACTAGGACACAGAATCTGGTTTAAATATACTGGGTCATATAAGCAAAAAATTTCATCTATCTAGAATATGTAAATATGCATTCTGCTGTCGTTATTTTCCTATATCATGATGTCTCAGGATGACACTAGTGCTTTCCTGATTGTCCTTATGGATGCTTACAGTCCATGGTGTAGAATATGCCTTTGGAGCCCATGACTATACATCCAGTGGTGTCTTTGAGGTTGAACCTCGACAATGTCCTGGTTTCAAGTTTAGGAAATCAATATTCATGGGGACAACATGCTTAGATCCTTTCCAGATTAGAGAGTTCATGGAATGCCAGTCTGCAAACTACAACGGTGATGCATACCATTTGATTGTTAAGAACTGCAACCATTTCTCTGAGGATATATGCTACAAGCTGACTGGGAACTCAATACCAAAATGGGTAAATCGCCTCGCAAGAATAGGTATTTGATAGTACCTTTCTTCCTTGAACACCATATAGTTATCTTGGGTACAAATGCTTTGTTTCAATGTGCTGTAGACACTTAAGCTTCAAACACTTCTTGTCCCATTTTACTATCATAGATGTTGAATTCAAAGACCTATGGTTAATCTTTGTGCATGTTGCTGCCCCATTGTCTTATTCTACTCTTGAATTTTAACTAAAAATGTATTACTTATTTCCCTTGAAAGGCACTATATAAATGTTTCATCGTACTTATTGTACAAACTATTTATACGAGTTGCTTGGCCCAACTACCATACTTCTTTCATCTTATATCATCTCCAAGATAAAGTAATTGTATTGGTAATTTATACTCACTTTCACTAGTGTTGTTCTTCCTTTAGGTTCACTATGCAATTGCATACTCCCAGAGGCTCTCAAGTCTACCACCTTAAGACATGACCCTGATTTCCAAGAATGTGATAATGAAAAGAAGAGACTAAGAAGTGGCTTCAACTGCTGGTCGTCAATCTCAATGCCTCAAAGGGAAGTATCTTTGTCTTCATTGTTTCTTCACTCTCACTATAAAGGCTGCCTCCCACCATGGGAGCTAAAGAGGTCTAGAAAAGGTTCACTGAAGGAAGGGTAAAATGATATTATCTACAAATCCTTTCACTAAATTGGAAGATCACCCCTTCCCCCTTTCGCAATTTTCAGCAGTTGAGAAGATATCAACACTTCCTGATCATCTCTGATCCTGTTGAAAGTAAAAAAATTGTACCAAGTTGCTTTTTGAACGCCGGAAAAGGGAGCTTCACACTTCTCATTGTGTTTCCTGCTATGCTTCATCTTTGGCGTTTTCTTGCTGTTTGTGAGATTGTATTATGTTGCTGTGCATTAATTCATGTTTACATAGCTGGAGAGAAACCATGTAGATTATTATGTTACTCTATTTAATAGTCCCTCAAGCTTTTAACATTCTTGTGCTCTCACCACATTTGATTAGATATGCCATTTCTGTGGTTCCAAGAATACCTTTCTAATTGCTTTGATTTTCATTATCCATGTCTGATTATTCTTTGAACCCTGCTACCAGGATATGCTAGCAGTAGCAGAGAATAATAAAGAAACCCAGTAGCATTCTGTAGCAAATGCTCGAAGAAAACTAAATCAAAAAATATCTGAAGTTTCTGAACTCAAATAAAACAGATTTCTGAGAAGTTAAACAGCAAGAAATCAAAAGGATCAAGAAGCTTGTCCTTGGATGAATTCCATTTATGTGTTTACTGTGTTTTTTTTTTCCCCCTAAAGAAGAGATTAGTTTATATTAAAAGCGCTTTAAACCCAGAAAAGTATAGTTCAAAGAAGAGATTAGTTTATATTAAAAGAGTTTTAAGCCCAGAAAAGTACAATCAGTGTATCCATTAGAAGGGAAAATTCATGGGGTTTGTACACAAATACCCTAAAAAAATAAAATATTTTCATACATGTTTTTTTTTAAAAAAAAAATACACTTATTAAATTTTATATTTTAATAATACCTCATTTTAAAAAGTATATCATAAGAATGTTAAAAGTATACTAAAGGTATATCAGAATTATATTAAAGGTATATCATATGTATATCACAAGTATATCATAAGTATAAAAATAAAAAAAATATTTTTGAAAACTTGAAAAAATAAAAGGGTATTTTTGAAAAAAATAAAATAAAAAAAGGGTATTTAGTGTAATTTCCTCAAAATTCATTTCAAGAGAATAAAATTGAATCTAGGAACCAAATGAAAGGCAGAAGCTCAATGATGAACAATGGAGGACAGCAGAGGGATTTACCCACAAGAATATGTACTTCCTTAGCTCCATGGAGAACCACCACTCAGGGTTTGGTTCATACAAACAGAACCTTTCATTTTCCAGCTCAAACCACCATATCCAGATGAAACAAGCTCCTGCAACGAAGGCGGCCGTATTGAACCATAAATAATCCCGTCCAAAGCTTAAATTACCACCATTTTCTTTAACTAATTCTTCTTTTTCCCTCATTCGACAATCCCTTCACAAGATCAAAGAGAAATGAACAAGGAGAGAGAGATGGACCTGACCGTAGGTAAGAACGACACCATTGCCGTTGGAATACTCTGAAATAAACCCAAAAAACTTGAACATCAACGAAGAGAGAAAATCCTAGAAACGAAAAGTGTGACAGACCCACAAAAATTAAGAACCGACCTTATTCATGATGAAATAAAGAAAAAGACATAAAAAATACTAAAGAAAAAGGGTGTACCCTCCGGTGGCTGTAACTACTGGGGGTCACCCTAAGAAAAAAGGCAAGCGACGAGTACAAAGGGACAAGAGAAACCCTAGCAGAGAAAGAGGAAAAAAAAAAAAAAAAAAGAAAGGTTTATAATGGCCTGGTAAAGAAAGAGATTATCGTTAAGGTTATGTGTTTACTGTGTTTGGTTATCAAAAAAAGTTATTTCTAAGTTTCCTATTGTTTTTCCACCAATTAATTAGCAGGTAATGTTAGTAATTAGTTTTTCATGTGCATGTCAAGCACATACCACAGTTTTTTGTTCAACTATTTGCTTGAGAAGTGAATTATATCTTCATAAAATGAATTGTATTGATTTTTTCACTTTATATTAGGAGTATTTTTTTTTTTCTCTTTTGAAATATATATATATATATATATAGTTTTAGAACTTATAATTGAGATGTGAAAAAGAGAAAAAAAGTTTCTCAAAAAGTGAAGAAAAAAAGAAGAAAAAGTTCTCAAAATTAATAAGCAGCTTTAAGCCAAGACCAATAAAACGAGGCGTTTTACTGAATGGATGACCACAACGACGACGTTTTAGGAAGAACAGTATTTTATTATAGACAAAATGACAGCAAGAACAGCCAAGCTAAGAAAAGTAAAGTCAACAGCCTCAAAACTCAGGAAGTAGGTAACTAAAAATTCTTGATTTTCCATCTCTATAAAACTAGTTGTTGTGGCTGTTTGTTGTTTATATTAGAACATATTAATTGATATAAAAAATTCAATTATCTTCTATCAACTGTTGCAACCATTCTTTGATTACTGTTATAGTTCAAAATTTCAAGAAAAAATAAACAAAGAAACCAAGAATTGAATTCTTGGTCAAGACTCATAGTAGCAGAAGAAGCAATTACCCATTTTGAATTCTGATATGGGCAAGGGTGGTGGGTGTATACCAAGCAAGAAAAAGATAACCATTGATGTATCTGATCAAGATCCTCCTCCACTCCCAGAAAGAAATTCCCCTGCTCTTACGCAAAACCAAAACCAAAACCAAACTCAACCCACAAATATAACCACTACAATCCAGAATAGCACCACACCAGCAATCAAGAAGCTTAAAATCTTCATTATTTTTTATTCTATGTATGGCCATGTGGAGTTATTGGCAAGAAGAATGAAGAAGGGTGTGGATTCCATTGATGGGGTTGAAGCGGTTTTGTACAGAGTCCCAGAGACACTACCAATGGAAGTTTTGGAGCAAATGAAGGTTCCCCCTACGGGAAATGAGGTGCCTGTTATATCAATTAATGAGTTGGTCAATGCTGATGGATTCTTGTTTGGGTTCCCAACAAGGTTTGGTTCTATGGCAGCTCAGATGAAGGCTTTTTTTGACTCCACGGATGAATTGTGGATGGAGCAAAAGCTTGCAGGAGTGCCTGCTGGGTTCTTTGTCAGCACTGGCACTCAAGGGGGCGGGCAAGAGACCACAGCGTAAGTATAGGATTTTGATTATGTTGGTTGCTTTGCTTCATTTGGTTGGCATTATATTTTTTTTTCACATTAGTCTTGAAGTAGATTTTAATTGTGGTGCCAGAGAAATGGGATATATTTGGTAGTTTTGGAAGAAATTTTTGCATATTAGACATGAAACTTAATATATCTAATCAAGAAAATCACTTTTGATGTGTTTCTGCTTGAGTGGATTACACTTTAAGTTGCTTCTTTAAGGCCTATGAGTATTTGACGGGGATCATGAAGTAATATATTTGTGTCAGAAAGTAGTTTGGCAGAAGTTCAATTTGCATATTATCCATTAAGAAGCTTATTATGCTTTCCTGATTAGGATAGGATATCATATTCACTTTTTTATATCTTGAAGTGTTAGAATATCCCACATCTAATAAATACAAAAATGTTAAGTGATTAATATAGAAATGGATTCCTCAACCTTAAAAAGCTAGCTTTTAAGGTTGGATTTGATTTCATGAACTGCTTTGGAAATTATTGGCAATCATCAACCTGGAACTATCAAGGGTAAATCAGGTTTTATATCTTCATTGGTTAATGGTTGGCAAATTTTTTATTAACAATTTTGTTGGATAGTTTGGCATTGTTTAGCTTCATTTTGTCAATAATATTTTCATCAACAACAAAAGGGTTTCTTTATATTGTGGAGAAGTAGCCTTTGGTTGTTGGGTTGCTAAGCGTCACGGTGATCAGATGACAAAAAATGTCTTGCCAAGGAATTTTTACAGCCAGGCTTGGCTGAATTGCAGTGATCTAGTAGCATAAAAATGTATTGCTAAGAAACTGTTTTTGGAGTATAGTTAATGCTTAGATTCTGTTGAATGGTCATGTAACTAATATCATTTTCTAGCTTGGTTGTCCTTTTCTTTTCCATTGGAGATGTTTGCTTGGGAAATATGATATGTTGTTGTATTCATACCCTTCCAATGTATGGATGTTGTGAGCTCCTTTTCTTTCTTTTCTTGTGCATTAGTGTTTTCTATGCAAATTTTTGCTAAAAGACAGTATGTCGTTATGAAGACTGATAATGTAAGTTGGTGGAAATTTACAACTGGTAACAATAATTAGAGAAGTTTTATATCCTCTAATTTTATTTCCCAATAGCATAAATATGGAATGTTTTAGGTAGTTATTGGCTTCTCTCTCCTTTACGAGAGCTTTAAGTGCTCTAGATCTTTTACTCTCAAACTCTAAAATGTAGGGTTACTCATCCTCCTAAAAAAAACTCATCTTATACCTCATAAGCATGACTGATACTTCAACTCAAAATTAGGCTTCTTTTGGCAATTGCTGATCAACATAACTATAATGCTTTCCTATTTTACAATTCTGATACCTCAGAAATCCATTTGTTCAGAAATTAGAATCTACGGTACTCTGTCTAATCCTTCTGACACTGCTGAGTACTTATCTGGACCTGTAACTATTTTAACCCAGACAAAATCATCGTTACTGTTTGGAGCATCCCAACTTACCAATGTCCTCACTTGGACTTTATTGAATCTTTACCTATTTGAAAAGTATCATTTAACTGCAACTGCATATGATTAGCTTTCTAATATTTACTATGCACGAGTTGCAATGTTAGTTATTGGCTCTTTTGCTTGTCAGAAATTAAGCATATTACTGAAATTTGAAGTACAAGTTGATGTTAGATCTCTAATCTTGCATTTCTTGTTTCTACTGTTAACATGGATAAAGATTTAAAGGGCAGAATTAATGATGCTTGCTTATTTGAGGGCAAATTTTATCATTTTGTGATGCGAAATTGACTGCTTTCAACCAACTGATCTGTTTTTTTTTTTTTTTTTTTTTTTTTTAATTGCAGCTGGACAGCAATCACTCAGTTAGCCCACCATGGGATGCTCTATGTTCCCATTGGTTACACCTTTGGTGCTGGAATGTTTAGAATTGATTCCATTAGAGGAGGGTCTCCGTATGGCGCCGGAGTGTTTTCTGGAGATGGGTCAAGGCAGCCAACTGAAACAGAGCTGGCTCTTGCTGAGCATCAAGGGAAATACATGGCTACAATGGTCAAGAGATTTGCTCAGCCTTTCTCACTTGTACCTGGTAACCACCATAGCTAGTGCTAATAAATCCAACATTCATTTGCATATCCGCCATATTTCTCCGTTGGTTTTATGCATCTTTTTTGTGTTTTCCTTTGTGTCTATAGATACTGGCATACTGTGTCTTAGTAGATTTAGCTAACTAAGGAGCTTATGATTTTGTAATTTAACCTGTACACTTCCAATTTTTATCTGTTCATGTCTTTCTAGCTCCTTGGTTCAGAGTGTTGCATATTTGTAGATGGTTTGAAATTGTCATTTGATTGTAATGTTATATTGATCAATAAAACTTGTGAGGTTGGTTGTGTTCTTTATCCAAATATTTTGCTTCTATTTCCAGTATTGGATGGAGTTTCTTGTTGAATCATATGCAAAATGTGATGGCCTGTTGAGAATATGATTATGAGCGAGGAAAATACTTACACTAAGCGCATACATCTGACTAATGTAAATATAACATGCAGCAGAAATTTAAATATGGGTGTCTTTTCACTTGTCGAAATTTTAATCTTTTATAATTTTGTTAAGAGAGTGTTATTAGATAGCCCGCAATTTGAATATAAAAGCCCTTTCTAATGTAGCTTTTTGTTTGAATTTTCAAGCCCAACTGATGTGGTTGAAGGAAAAATTCCACTTGTAACAAGCTTCTCATTTTCACTACTCTTTCCATTGCCCTTGTTATTGGTGCCCATCAACGAAACAAAGGGGGCAACAAAGCCTATAAGAAACGGTAACAAAATGTAAATGCAATTCATAAAGGACTCCTACATTTCGCGTGCTATAAATTATCACTTGAATCCAATAATTGAATTCTGATGAATAAAAAGTGAGCAAGTTATATAAAATTTATCTATATAAACTCTGTTTATAAAAAGTTTTTTACAACCTATTTTACTAAAATACTGCAATAATAAATTTAAGGAGATTATTAACTACAATTCAAATCTTAAGTACGCCCCGCTCTTTTTTTTTTAATTAATTAAATGACAATATTACCCATATATTATATTTAAAAATTAGCTTAATGACAAAAAAAAAAAAAAAAAAAACCTAAACTTTATCTCTTTTTTCAATTTTATTACCAATTTTGATTTTTATATATTAAATTATCAAACAATTTAAAATAATACAATACTATCATATAACAAGTTGTCTTTTATTTTGAGCTGGTATTGGAGGTTAGCATTTTTTTTTAAGGAAAATATTGGAAATTAAGGTTAATATAATAATTAAAAAAAAGCTACATTTATCATAAAAAGAATTAGTTATTGAGTTATATTAAAACATAAAATCATGTTAATTAACCTAACTATAGTATTTATACATGAGCGAAATATTTAGAAATTGAATCAAGAAAAATATTATAAAATGCTACTAATTAAATCAAGATTTTGGAATGTTAGAAATATAATATATGAATTTCATAGTTGATAATGAGATTTTTCGCTTCAACCCCTAACTCCCTCTCTCTCTCTCTCTTTTTTTTTTTTTTTTTTTTTTTTTTTTTTTTTTGAGGATAAGATATCAATATATATATAAAGCTATATTAAAGTGTGCTAGTTTATAATTTTATTTATTTTAATATAATATGGAATAGTCAAGTATGATTTATTGGTATATGTATATATGTATATATATATATGATTTGACAATAAATTTATATTTATATTATTATATTAATGAAAACTTTCAATATCAAATAAAAAAAATGTAATTTGTCGTGTGATAGTATTATATTATTTTAAATAGTTTGATCATTTAATTGATAAAAATCAAAGTTGGTGATAAAATTAAAAAAAGGAAAAATTTAGATTTTTTTTTGGTCATTAAGCCTTAAAAATTTAATCTCACTTTTCCACTTTTTGATTCTATTGTTTATTTATTTATTTATATTTAATTTATAATAAATATTCAACAAAGGACTCAATAATTTTTTTTACACTATATTATAGTGTTAATAGTATGTTTACAAACTATAATTTCAAAACCTTATAGTTATACAGTTGTTAAATAATTTTGTAACTTTTAATGTAATATACAGTACAGATATTAAAATTAAATTTAAACATTAACAGAAAGAAAAAAATATTTTTATTCCAAAAAATTTATAATTAATAGTAATTAATAATATTGTAACTTAAAAATTATATAAATGATATAGTAAGTTAACAAGTGAAAATAATAAAATGACATGTATTTAAAAATTTTAGGGTGTATTTAAATTTTAAACGCACATCCAAATATAAATGTTGAATTAAACAATAAAGTTCAAAATTATGTATGTAAAAATGAAAAATTATTAAGTAGATAAGGAGCGTGTCCTTTTTATTCATATAAAAGTGAATTCACGTGTGTGATTGAAACAGAGACACGATCATATGACTCCAGTTTTAATTTCTCTGTAAAAATAGCATTTTGATCACCAATTTTATCATCATAATATAATAATTAGAGGCTTAAAATTGTATAAAAATTTAAATATATTTAATTAAGATGTTTTTAGATAATTAAGCCTAGTACTAGTAACTAACTCTTGACGCAGTATCTTAAAAAAAAAAACAAAAAAAAAAAGAAAAAAAAACTCTTGAAGCATTAGAGTAGTTCCAAACAGCTTAAACTCTTCACTCTCACTCCCTCGCCCACTTCATTTCCAATACCAGAAAACGAAAATGGCGAAAAAACTCGTAATCCTCTTTGCAATCACTCTCCAATTTCTCCCATTTCTCTGCAATTCCTTCAATCCTGAATCTCCAAATAACCGCCGTGTCCTCGTTTTGTTAGACGACTTGGCTATCAAATCTTCACATTCTCTCTTCTTCAAGTCTCTCCAGTCTCGCTGGTACAATCTCGAATTCAAGCTCGCCACCGATCCCAATATCGGTCTCCAACGTTACGGCCAGTACTTTTACGACGCTTTAATTCTCTTCTGTCCCACTGTAGAGCGTGAGTTTCTGTTTCTGTCCAAAACAGAATTTTTCTGAAAAATGAGAACGAACATCCATTGATTGATCACTTTTTAAATTTGTTTAGGGTTTGGTGGATCGGTTGATTTCTCTGCAATTCTTGATTTTGTTGATTCTGGTCGTGATTTGATAATTGTTGCTGATACTAATGCCTCTGATTTGATTCGTGAAATTGCCATTGAGAGTGGCGTCGATTTTGATGAGGTCTGTACTCTGTTTTTCATATCTATGAACATATGCATTGTGTTTTTCTTAGGCCTGTTTGCTATTGCGTTTTGCAAAAGTGCTTTTCTTCAAAAAAAAAAAAAAAAAAAAAAAAAAAAAAGAAAAAAAATCATTATCACTATAAAAGCAATTGATGCTTTTAACAGAAGCGGTTTTAAAAAGAAGTTTATAAAAAATAATAAAAAATAATCAATTAAATTAGAAAAATTTTAAAAGTGCTTTTTTAAGCCTAACAGCAATCCCAAACACACTATGAAGCTCCTAATTTATGTATACAGGACCCTGAGGCTATGGTTATTGATCACACTAGCTATGCGGCTTCGGAGACTGAAGGAGATCATACTTTGATTGCTAGTGATGACTTTATTAAATCTGATGTGATATTGGGCAGCAATAAGATTGAAGTAAGTAAATATTGGTGGTCTAGTAACCATGAATGCTTCAATTAGTAATTGCATTGTTTGAACTTTTTGTCTAGTATTTTGTTCCCAACTGCTTTGCTAATGTTCCTGTTATATGGTATTTGGCATTTTGAGGTATTTTCAGTTATAGTAAATTGGATATTCTTAGCTCTCTATATTTATTTTTATCTTAAATTTTCAATGATCATTGGGTTTATTCATCCATGGGTCTAGGAGTGAGAGTTAATTTCATTTTAGTAGTTGTGGCAATAACTTGTGTCAATTTTTTTTTACCATTTCTTATTAATTCTTTTATGAACCTGCCACAGGCTCCTATACTTTTCCAGGGAATTGCTCATATATTAAATCCTGCCAATAGCTTGGTGAGGTGCCTTTATTTTGTTTTCTCTGTAACTGCTGGCAGCATCTATCATTTAATTGCTTATTTCAACTTCTACTATTGATCACTGTATGTCTCATTTCTAGGTATTAAAAGTTCTCTCTGCCTCTCCTTCAGCCTATTCAGCTGATCCCAAGGCCAAGTTGTTGAATCCTCCATCACTTACTGGATCTACTATCTCTTTAGTATCAATTGTGCAGGTATAAGTTTTTGATCCCCACTTTCTCCTAACGTTTTTGTATTAGCAAATGGCACAGCGCTTTTGTAATTTGCTCCATGCCTTAATGGATTTGCCATGCTTATTTTGTTGATATATGCACCTAACTGTTAATTGCGGCATTGTTGTGTTTTCACATCTCAAATTCCTTACAAGATGGCTACTTCTTGTTCTACTTCTATCACCATACTGGGCAAAGTCAATATCTCACAATTCCAATAAAGAGGCTTTAGAACTTTTATTATGAACAGCTATTTCTTGAGAAATCACTTGAAAAATCACCACTCAATTGCCCTATTGGGCGGGTAGACACCTGCTATTACCTGAAACTGCAAAAATAAACAACATGCTTAATATGGCTTTCTGTTTATCCATTACCTACTTTTAGACTTATTTTTGAATTTTTAATATTACAAAATTAATTTTCATTTTTAGCAAAACAAATCTGCAAATATTGATGGGCATGCATGTTAGCTATGGTAAAGTATTTTTCTGTCCTAACCATTAAAAGGCAGTTTTAAAGTTGCAGCTTGGCTGTATCTGCTAATTGTTACATTCTGACTACCATTTCATTGTTATTTCTGTTCAGAAGTTACAGAACTGTGATTACTTATGTATTTTTTGGTATATTATCATCACCATAGGGAGATTTTGTTGAAATTTTGCTCCTATCTATCCATCTATCTATCTATCTATCTATATATATACTTAGAGATATTTCTTGATTTACTTTTGGTTTAACTAACATTTCATGATTCAAATAGCAATATATTTTCCTTGATGCCTTCAACATGACAAGTTTTTCTGTATGCGCACTCTCAAAATATAAACAAATTTAGATATATCTTTTGTTGCAGGCAAGAAATAGTGCTCGAATTTTGATTGCTGGTTCATTAAGCATGTTCAGCAATAGGTATGGACCAGTTGCTTTTTGAACTAAGATTTCCTTAATGCATGCTGATGAACTTTGGCTAATTTCCAGATTCTTCAGATCTGGGGTGCAGAAGGCAGGGAGCCCAACAAAGTAAGTGATATACGTGTATATATGATGATTCTTCAGATTTGAGCATTTTTTATTATTATCATGACTCTAATTATTGTCATCATCATCATCATCATCATATTTGATGACTCAGTATTGATGCTTGTTCTACTTACAAAAATAGCTAAATGAACATTTTTTTTTAACAATATCAGACATGAGAAATCTGGTAATGAGCAATTTTTGACTGAACTCAGCAAATGGGTTTTCCATGAAAGAGGTCATCTTAAGGTAAGGCATTTCTTTAACTCCTTTTCTATTTTTTCTCTTAATAATTTCTGAAAATCATCCTGTCCTGATGTTGTTTAGAAAGTGAACATCGCTGTTCACCAGTTGGTTACTTGTCATCTCTGTTGCTCGGACTTGAATAAAAGCGTTGGATATGTATTCATGTCTGACGGTGCATCCAATTTTGCTTGTACTTTTTCCTCACATTGGAGGATCATGCCCAAGCAGTAACATTTGCTTTACATGTTTGATTGCGTCCTACCAGTGTATTGGGGAAAGTAAAGAGTTGGAGCAGAAGACTGAAATATTGAGATGTCATTGTTGAGTGACACAATTTTAGGCATCCGTTTGACACAAATACTAAGATGTTTTATATTTTATAGGCTGTGAATGTAAGACACCAGAAAGTTGGGGAAGCAGATGAACCTGCAACTTACAGAATCAATGATGACTTGGTAATATCTCTTTTTCATTGTACAATATTCATACTTCATTGTAAATCCTGAGAAGCACATATTGGGAATTTTATTGACAGGAAAATGTTTTGGTTTTGGCTGCAGGAATATTCGGTTGAAATTTATGAGTGGTCTGGAACAAGCTGGGAACCATATGTAGCAGATGATGTTCAATTGCAGTTTTACATGATGAGCCCCTATGTTTTGAAAACCTTATCAACTGATAAGAATGTACTTTATTTGATCATTGAGCTCGTATTTATTTATGTGATTTTGTTGTGCTCTGTTTATGAAATTCTCAATTCACATTGTTCTTGCAGGGTCTCTATCATACTGCTTTCAAGGTTCCAGATGTTTATGGGGTTTTCCAGTTCAAAATCGAGTATCAAAGACTTGGATATACATTCTTATCCCTATCAAAGCAGGTATTTGCTTGCATATGATGGATAATCTGGTTAAGTTAATAAAAAATGATTTGCCATTTTCTGAGGTCAATAGTTTTGGCAATTTTTGGTTCACTTGCAAGGTTGCAAATTACAATGCATAAAATTGGTTTTTTATGGTATAGCTGCTAATGCTGTGGCCTTGGGATTTTGAAAATTGATTAGCAGATTCCAGTCCGTCCCTATAGGCATAATGAATATGAGAGGTTTATTCCAGCAGCTTATCCTTATTATGGAGCAGCATTCTCTATGGTATGGCTCACTGCATCTCTGTGTGATCCACTGAGCTTCCAAAAGCATTTTTATTTTTATTTTCATATTTTTTATTCGTCTGTCTGAGCCATGAATAGGTTTGCATTTTAGTAGCTTGGGACAGATACCTCATCTTGTGTCAACAAACATCCTTTTTTGAAACTGACAACTAATCTCAGAAATTTTCATTGTTCTTTTAAACTGTATATAGCTCCCCTGTTGTTGGGTCTGTGGAAAAGCTGGAATTAGCATTTAGATGTTTAAACTTTGCTTGGCTTGACTTGAACTTAATCCAGTCTTGGCATGAAAATAGCAAATTTTGTTCAACTATTGTTTACTAATATTTCCAGGCTTGAGCTTCTTCAATGCTTATTTTAAGATTGTTCATCTGTTGGATGATCAATGCATCCATGCAAAGATTTGGCTGTGGTATTATTATATACGCAATATCACCAAAAAAAAAAAAAAAAAAAAAGAATAAATCGGGTCATTACTTCAATTGACGTAGCTTCTTTTGCTTTAAGCAAGTTGATAAAAGCAAAGAGCCAAGCTTTTAGCTGATAGCGTGGATTGTTTGTTGTCACCCTTGAGTATGTTCTTATCTGGGGCTTGAAGTTTCTTGTTGACAGATTTCCTAACCAGACAATAACCTAAATAAGAAAAAATAATTGTGATTTTTTCTCTGAGTAATTTTCCAGACTTTACAGCCTAATATGTTGAAGTTGAACATATCTCTTCAATTAGAGAAATTACTGTTATCATGCCCAGTATTTTGATTTCATTTTTGGGTGTGGAAGTTTATCTTAGAATTCTCTTTTACAGATTAATGATTTTATTTTTGTGTTTATTTATGCGTTTTCTGTGGTCGCCAATGTGCAGATGGCAGGTTTCTTCATATTCACTCTATTTCATCTCTACAGCAAGTAGCTGGATCCTTTTTTTGATGGTTGAGATGGCCTTCTGTGGGCTTCCGTCCGCCTTGTTCCTTTTCCCCTCTGAAAAAAACAAAAGAGAAAGGAGAGGAGAGGAAGGAATGAACATTATGACAGGAGAGAAATTTTGATCCAGTGATGATAAATATTTAGGATGCTGATGCATCTATGGTTATGAGAAAATGATTTTCTCTCTTTTATATATATATATGATCAAGTATTTCACAGGGAAAAATATGACAAGTTTTTCTATATATTTTGGTTCATTTTATAGTCATCAGATTTTCTAAAATCGACATTTAGTCCTTCTAGTCCAAGCTAAAAATAGGTGAAAAAAAAAGAAAAAGACATTTGGTCGTTTGGTCTGCCAAGAATTTGAAGTATCGAATTATAAAATTTTTGAAGATTATTTGATTTATTAAAATAAGAGGATCTAGCGTGTGATGTGGGATTTCATGCTCGAGTCTCGAAATCTAAATTAAGAAAAAATGTTTGTCAATATAAATTTATTTTTTGTAATTTCTGTGTATATATATATATAAACTAATAAAAAATATATATATAATTATAAAAACATAAAAAATAGTATATATATAATTATAAAAACATATAAAATATAAGATAAATTTAATCTTTTAAACCTAAAATTTAATCTATTAAACCTTATTAAACCTAATCTTAGCCCAAAAAGAATTCTCATCAATAAATTATAAAATATTTGAGACAGACCTCGCGAATAATAGTGTGAGCAATTTGCAAATTGCAGAACATGTGTGCAAAGAATAAAAATACTTTAAAAGCAAAGGGCCTAAAGCCCTAAACATAAACCCATCCGGAGAAGTGGTGCCCTAACTATAAATAGGTGAAGGTGAGTTAGCATTTAGCAAGCGGCCACACAACCAAAACATTTACAGTATCTAAAGAGATACCCTTCTCTTCCTCCTCCAAATTTGCATTTTCTGTTTCTAATTTCCCCTGTTTTGTAATTGTTTTTTATAAATATTGTTTTACGGTATTAATTAAAGAAGAGGCCTTCATAATCCCAGTTAAGCTAAAAACTTTTGTGCTTGTCTGATTCATGGGAGGCCTAAATCAATGGTGGGAGTTTCGCTGATAATGCCTTTTGTTTCTCTCTTTACTGAGATTTCTTGAAAGACATTTATTAGTAACTTTACCATACATACATTTTCCTTCAAAATATCCACTCTTTTAGTCAATGAGATCTAGCCTATATGGCTAAGCTGAAGTCATGAGACTATAAGAGGTCTTATGTTGTTTGAATTTATTTACTGTCCAAAATGAATTTGTTTATGTCCAAAATGGATTTGTTTGAGTTTATTGACATTTCAATCTTAAAAAAAAAAAAATAACTTTTTAATCTATTCTACAAACATGTAATGTAACTAAGATTTAGGTCATGACCTGAGATTGGATTAGAAGAAATAGAGTTTGGGAGGTGAGAAAAGAAGTGAGAAAAAGAAAGAAAATGAGGAAGAAGAGAAGATAATAGGAAGGAGACAGAGAATATAAGGGAGAAAATTGTTGTATTAATTCATTGAATGCCCATTCCATTTAATATTTACTCTATTTATACTAATTATTGACTCTTAATAGTCTAGAACCTATAAAAATATTGAGCTAATATAACCTGAAATAACAGATTCTTAATAGTCTAGAACCTATAAAAATATTGAGCTAATACAACCTGAAATAACATATTCAGGCTTCGTTTGTTAGTAGAAAATATTTTCTGTCTTTTTCAGTGTTTGGTGAAGAAAAAAATAGTTAAAGGAAAATAACTTGTAATCAACAAGGAAAATAACCTAATTTTAAGAGAAAGTAACTTTCCATTTTGAAAATGAGAAGTTATTTTCTTGAACGTTCTTTTACGCTTTAGATACTAAAAAATTAAGGCTTTGAGCAAAAACTATTTTAGACATGTTATTATGGATGTTATCTAATGGTAACTATTTGAGATCTCTTTTATAATTTTTTAATATGTGTTTTTATTATTTTGGGACATATATGGTTATGGAGATATTATATTTTTTTTTGACTTATATGACTAAGGAATTTTACTTTGATTGATATGATTAATGACCTTTTCATTATTATTATTATTATTTATTGCATGTTTGATTTCATATATATGTAAGATATATGCAAAAATATAGTATTTTATTGTTTACTTAAATAAATAAAAAATTGATTTTCAATAATGTGCACTAAATACTGAAAAATATTTTTTAGGTGTTTTTCACTATTACATCCAAACAACATAAAATATTTTATTTTTCCGGAATTTATTTTTACAGAAAATATTTTTCACAAACATATTATTTTTCTTGAAACAAACAGAGTCTCAATCTCCTCTGCTAATATTAATGCTTACATGAATAAATCGTGCCTTTCCTTTTTATAAGCTGACCCAATATTCCCTCTTAAATTTCTTGTCTGAGTTGTACATTAAATCTAAGCCCATTGCATTGGTTATTTTTTTCCTGCTTATTTGTGGTTGAGTTCCTTATCAGGATTTGCAAATTCATATACATGTTTTAAAAATATTTTCAGATAATACATTACATTGACTTGTATTGTTGAGTATTTGATTGGATTATACATTTGAGAGCATTTATTTATCATCCATTCAAATATTCATAACCCATTATCCCAAATCAACTCTAATACTAATACAATCATTCATTCATTTGATTATATATATTGGTGTTGTAGTGGCTATCGAATTATCAAAGTTGGGGAAAAAAAAAAAATTAAGGCTAAGAATAGATCTAAAACTCTTTCTATATTAGTATGTACTAAAAGACAATTTTTAAAAAATCCTTCTATATGTATAACTTAAAGATTCATTTGAGATGTGGGCATATAAATGATAAATCATATGTTTAGGGTCCATTTCATATGAGCAGGTAGAAAACGGTGTTTGACATTTGAAATTTCAACCCTTAATTAAGGGTATTTGGGAAGCTTCTACTTGAATCACTGTCAGATGCTAATTGCCAATAACTGACTACAATAGCTGAATCAAACAAATTCTTAATTTTTTTTTTTAATTTTTATTTTCAAATAAATAAATTTCATGAGTTTATATAATTCGTCATAGGACATTACTTATATAGGTTGTCGTACCACATTACAGATATAAACATGTATTCATTTATATATTTTCCTTATTTTCAAGAAAAATAAAATATGTGAAATACATTATAAAATCCAGATGTCCCTAATGTACATTATAGCTGTACAAAAAAATCTTTAACTCGACCAAACTGATTAATCTATCTAAATCAAAACGAAAATCATGGTTTGCAAATATATATGATTGATCATGATTCAGAAAAAAAGTCAAACTAAAATTTCGGTTTGATTTGTGATTTAATAAAATTTCAAACAATTATAACTCAAACCAACCCAAACTATTAAATATATATAAAAATATATTATAAATTATTAAATTATAATAGTAACAAAGAGACTATTAATTGAATAATCCATCAAAATATTTAATAAAATTTTAGGAGAAAATTTCATTTAATAATATCTTATATTTATTAAAATACTTCATTATTTTTTCATTTTCATTTTAATGGTTATAACTTTAATTTAAATAAGATTAATGTTAATCTCGTTTCATTTTTTTTTTATTTTATATATATACAAATTTTCTTAAGATATTTATAAATATTTTTTATTTTTTAAATTTTTAGAAGTTAAAATAAGTATTTAATGGAAATCAATTAAAATTTAAAATTGATATAAAATTTAATTCGGTTTAAACCGAATCCGATATAATTTTTAATAAACTAAACCAACCAGAAATTATTGGTTTTATATCGTTTTGATTTAGTTTCGGTTTGAAGATTAGTTAAATCGAAAATATCGATTTAATCTGACATATTACTCACAAACCGTTCAAACCAACTCATACACACCCCTTGTACATTATACATATGAAAAAAAATTCCAATTTGAGAAAAAGAAAAAGAAATTAAACAGTAAAATGATTAATCACTAGATATGAAATCCTTTAAAGCAAAAAAACTATTGATGTGCTCAGAAAGAATTTCGATCTCTGGCATACGTGTAGACGATCTCCAGTTCTTACAAGACAGTGAATTAGAGGGTCCAGGCGATGTGTCTGGGAGACCACTCTGATGTTTAAGTCAGAAAAAATTGAGATTATTAATTTTTTAGTCACTGAAAAGTGTTTAGAATTGTCTTACTAATAGTTTACTAATCTCTATTTTTTTCTGACTTAAGTATCGGAGTGGCTTCCAGACACATCATCTGGATCCTCTAATCTGTTGTCTTACAAGTACGAAAGATTGCCTACACGTGTGTTAGAGATCAAAATATTTCCTGAACACATCAACTATAAAAGGCAGCTCCAAGCTAGTGAATAACAACACTCCTAAGGAATAACATAATAGTACGTACTATACCAATATTTGGTATATTTAGAGCAATGGAGGAAAAAGGTGTTATGCTGATAATACCGATTATCGTATTAGTCTCGTTTTCGTGTCTTACAAATGCAAACCACAAGAGTTATCTTCGTGATTGCGTAAATAATTGCCAAGTTAAAAATGAAGCATGCTTTGCTGGATGTAGATTGCTTTGCAGTGTGGTTCCTCCAGCTGATGTGACAAATGAAGGGGAAAAAGATAATACTAAGTTACAACCTCAATAATTCAGTTAACAAGAATTATTAGGTTTTCTTTTGTAATTAATTAATAGCATTTGCTATTTGAAATAAAACAAATGTATCAAGTTGTGCACTCAAAATGATGAAAAATTGAAGTCATTAGCTAGTTCTTAAGTTTGATATAAAATAATATAAGTCAATATATATATATATATATATATATTATGCTCTTTGAATTGATAATCTATTTTTCAGTATAAATTGACTTTCTAGATAATAAAAATGTAATTTTCAATTTTTAAAATAAAAATTTCTTTAATAAAAAAAGCGCAAAACCCATCAATTCTAAAACTAGAAAATTATTATTACGTTTAGAACTAGCAAATTAAGATCAATATATATGAATGTTTATGATTAGGGGAAATTGAGAAAATAAAAAAAAATTATTTATTTGGTGAGAAAGTTGAGGAAAATGTTAGGTGATAGAGAAAGTTGAGAAAAAAAAAAAAAAAGAATTGTGAAAGAAATTTGGCCCTAAAAATTTCCCTTAAAAAAAAAAAATTGGCCCTAAAATTAATTTTAGAGCAAATTAGATGCAATTAAATTTAAAAAAAAAAGTTCAGGATTAATTTGAGTTTTTATAAAAAAAAAAAAAAAAACTCTAATTTATATTGGGTCTTATACTACATTACAAACGCCATTTATGTACACTATACATAAGGAGGAAAAAAAAATTCAAATCTGAGAAAAAAAAAAAAAAAAACCCTCAACTTATACATGGAGGTAGGGATCACATTGGTTGGTTTGAGTGGTTTGTGAGAATATGTTAGATTAAACCGATATTTTCGGTTTGATAAATCTTCAAATTAAAACCAAACTAAAATAATGTGTAACCAATAATTTCAAATTAGTTTGATTTATTAAAAATTATATTAGGTTAGGTTTAGACCAAATTAAATTTTATATCAATTTTAAATTTGAATTAATTCCATTAAACACTTATTTTAACTTCTAAAAATTATAAAAAATAAAAATAAATATTTATAAATATGTTAAGAAAATGTTTAATAGATAAAAAAAAATAAAAAGAGATTAACATTAATCCTATTTAAATTAAAATTATAACCATTGAAATGAAAATACAAAAATAATGAAATATTTTAATAAATATAAAATATTATTAAATGAAATTACTATGAAATTATCTCCTAAAATATTATTAAATATTTTGATGGATTATTTAATTAATAATCTCTTTTTATATTATTATAATTTAATAATTTATTATATATTTAATACTTTGAATTGATTCAAATTATAATGATTTGAATTTTTATTAAACCACAAATTAAATTAAAAATTTAATTTACTTTTTATTTAAATTATGATTAAACCTATATATTTGTAAATCATGATTTTCCATTTGATTACAAATGTTTTTCTATAGCCTTACATGGAGGCGTCATAGGACATTACAAATGTCGGTTGTATATGTACACTATATATGGAAACAAAATCCAAAATTGAGAAGAAAAAAACAGAATAATAATTAATTACTAGATACGAATCATTTAATTCAAGGATGCTATAAAAGGTGGTTCAAAACTAATGGATAAGAATACTAAAAAGGAATAACATAATAGTATTATACATATATATATATTTTTTATGGTTATTTTATTAAAAATCAAAATAAATTTATTTTATTTTATTGATCATTACGAAAAAATGAATTTTTTACAAAAAATCATAATCGTCTTATATTTTTTCGTAATTTTTTTTGATTGCGAAAAAAATTCTAATTTTACGAAAATATGACTTATTTTATACAAAATAATAACTTTATGAAAAAATTCATAAATTAATAAAAAGAAAAAAATAATTTTGTAATTACGAAAAAAATAGTTCTCTTACGAAAAATTATAATCCTCTTATATTTTTTCGTAAGTAAAACTATTTTTTTGTAATTTTTCTTAATTGCGAAAAAAATTTAAATTTAATAAAATATGACTTATTTTGTGCAAAACCATAACTTTAAAAATAAGTTCTTAAAATAATGAAAAAGAAAAATAATTTCATTAATTTTATTTCATTTCATTAATTTCATTAATTTTGTAAAGTTAATTGATGAAATTATTTCGTTATTTTCGTAAAGTTAATTAATAAAATTACTTTGTTAATTTAATTATCGGAATTATTTTTCTACTTCATTTCGTTAATTTCGTTAATTTTGTAAAGTTAATTAATAAAATTATTTTTTATTCATTTATTACCTTTTAGTAAAATTATTATTTTGCACAAAATAAATTATATTTTCGTAAAATTAAAATTTTTTTCGCAACTAAAAAGAATTAAAAAAAATAATTTATTTTACGAAAAATATAAGAAAATTGTGATTTTTCGTAAAAGAATCATTTTTTTTCGTAAAATAAAATAAAGTAGATTTACTTTGATTTTAATAAAATAACCGTAGAAAACACCTATACATATATTATTTCCAGTAATGGAGGGAAAAGTTGTTAAGGTATTATGGGATATCACGTCTCGCAAATGCATACTTTAAGCATTGTGTCTGATATGGGACGAATAATAACGAATTGAATCAAAAAATGTAATGAGCTGGGCCCAGCTACCCAAAAGCTCAATACTTGAAGATCAGGGTCAATGTTGTTACTAATCTGTTTCATAATCCGAAGCTAAATATGCAAATTGCCATCCAAATCCGACTCGCTCTAGAAATTCATATTCGATCCATATAAAAACTTGCAATATATAAATATCTTAAAAATCAACCTTTACAGGTATACACACATAACATACAATATACAAAGAACTTATTGAAACAGAGTGTTTCATTTAAATTGAGTCAATCTACTAACTTGATTGTCGAAGTGGCTTGCCTAGCCCACTTGACTCTTGTATTTTCTTGCAAGTCGCACCAACTCAAATTCAACTAAAAGAAGATTGAACTTTTCTACCTCGACTAGAATCAATTTCATTAAATTGGTGCCGTCTGTGGGAAACAATTAATTAAATCTTTCCTCATATTTTTTTTTAATTATAAATAAGTGACCTATAAAAAAGAAAACTTGATCTAAAAAAGTATGACTCAGTCAGGAGACAATAACAATTGTGAAAATCTTCCTAGAGATCTTAGAACCTCTCAAATTCATCCAGGAGTTGAAGTTTGCGCTGAAACTTATGTTACCCCTCATGGGTAAACTTAACATATTGATGTAGCATCAACATTACAACAATTGAATGCTATAGTCCCAACCTTAAACAGTAACCAATCTGTTATATTAACTCCTAAAACTGTGTCTGTAACACCCCAAGATTTCGTTAGATCACTAGAAACCTAGAAAGTAGGAAAGTAGGAATTTAAAGAATTATGTGGAGTGCAATTAAGAAATCGGGTTAGTATATGCAATATCGGTAGGCTAATAACTTGTAGGATTTTTTAGAAATTTTAACTTAAACAAAATTAATATGGATCTATCTAAAAATAATATTAGAAACCTAAATTATAGACTAAAAATACTTGTAGACTTGAATTAGGAAGTATAGAAAAACTTTGATTAAAAAGGAGGCAAAATGGTAATTTTTCCTAAAAAGAGATAATTATGATATTTGACTAAAAAAAAAAAAAAAGAAAATGGTGTCAAGTGGCCGGCCATGTAATGGCCATCAAAGGGAAGATGAATTGCCAAAAATTCAAGTTAGAAAAATAAATCAAAAAGAAATAAAAAAAATATAAAAAGAAGTGGAATGGAAGATAAGCTCTCATTGTCTTCATTTCTTAAAAATTTACTAAGGCAAAAGAAAGAGAGAAAGAAAGAGAGAGAGAGCAAGAAGAAGAAGAAGAAGACGAAGAAGAAGAGGGAAATTCTTTAAGGTAAGTGTAAGAATTAATTAATCTTTCCAT
>CATKHJ010367842.1:0-20339 GCA_949750685.1 Vernicia montana | reverse complement strand
TACATTATTAAATTTCTTTAAATGTGTTGCTAATTCAATATCAAAGTGTGTGTGTATATATATATATTTTACAACTACTAATTTGAAAATAAAATTTTATAATTAATAAAAATTAAATTTGGCTTATACATTATTGAATTTCTTTAAATGTGTTGCTAATTCAATATCAAAATATGTGTTTATATATATATATATATATATATATATATATATATATATATATATATAAAAGAACCCTTTAAATCGGTTATAGTTTCGGTTCTTTGGTTCGGGATGGTTCGATACGATTCTCGGTATGGATAACTACCAATCTTCAGAACCGTACCAAAAAAAAAATCGGAACGGTTCGGTTCGGATAAAGTCAAATGGTCAACGGATATTTTTTTGTTCTGGATATTTTCGATTTGAATTTTCGGTACGGTTCGGTATCTCCAAATCCCGTGCTCAGTCCTAGTTGGGAGTCTTGGAGATGCCTGGCAAGCAAGCTTATATATTTAATAATAAAAAAAAATAAAAGTTCTATGTACTTGGTAAAAAAAAATAGGAAATATGGTTTTTGTTATTACTTTCTTCATCTTAAAAAGATTATCCATTCTTTTTTTTTAAATGTCTTAAAATATTTATTCACTATAAAAATAAATATAAGTATTTGTTTATTTTATTCTTATTAATTAAAAGATGTAATACTTGTTTATTCTTAAAATTAATAAAAAAAACTGTAATAAGAGTATAAATGGAAAAATATAATAAAATGAATAATGTTAAGTGACGCAAGTTGTGTAAAAAAAAATTGATGCAAACTAATATAATTTGAACACATTATATATTAAGAAATAAATAAACAATAATTACATTTATTTTACATAATAAATTATGTCAAAATATTATATATATCACGACCCGACTCTAAGGGCACGTGATCGGCACTAGGGTACGGAAAAATTTAAGGCTTCCAGAACTGTAGTTAGCCTGACATGTTTAATCAACAAAGAATATACTAAGGAATCATAATTTAAGGGCTAAGGGCCCACATGCCAACGGAACCTATACTAATATCATAAATAAACCATTCAAGTCACATTTCAACATATATCATCAGGTTCCTGTTTAGAAGAATATATAATCATACCACAGTATAGATAAATAGATATTATTTAGCAGTATAATACAGATATAAGGTTGGTTTACTGTAATTACGAAATTCTAAAATTATAATATTATACACAATAACAAATTAATATAAAATCTACTGCCGGAGGAGATGGCAGAGAAACTCAATAATAATAAAATAACTAGCTCATCCTGCAATTTGAAAAAAAAAATAGGGAGAAAAGGGTGAGCGTCTCAACTCAGTGAATGATACTAACCAATACATAAACATGATGCTCTAATATCAATCTAATAATAGTGCTCATGCAATGTGCCATACATACAAATAATCAAGTAATCATACAAGGATGAAGATCAGTCCACAGGAACTACACTAAACCTCAGATCTGGGGAGCCGATCTCCCTATCTTGGCTCTCTGAATCTAAATACTGTCTCTTAAAATTCAATTCATAGGGTCCCAGCCGTCCATGGTTTAAGCCACGCACCGCCGACCCGACTAGCAGCAGCGCCGGGCTATGAGCAAGCCCTCAAGCTGTCATACACCAGTCATAGCTCATCATAAATAATCATCATCATATCATAATCACAATCCTAAGTGGTCATTGTGTCATCCCAATCCCATCCAGCATCCATAATTAATGCAGCATATATTCAATGAAACATTCACATTCACATGCTAAAATGTTCATTTGATATTTATAATGCATAATTATACATATATATACATACAATAAATGTAGATGCATGAAAATAGAAAAATATATTAGAAAATATCACTCGCAATACAGGTGTGGAAAATCAAAGCTCAATCACTGACTGGGACCTGAGGCTACAAAGGATGGTCCTGGACGATCTATAAAATAAAACATTAACAGATTATTAGAATAAGAATTATAAGAATCAAAAGATAAACACATCCTAAAACCGTGGAGAAATCTATCAAAATTCGGCAGAATTTGCCCTAGAGTAGACCTAATCCCCCAAAACTCAGACAACAGACTCAACATCGAAATATCGAATATCTCAATTGGGCTCCCATAGCAATTCTTAAAGTCAAATTCCAATAATATAATTATTATTCCCTTAATAATTCTAAAATAATTTAATTACCATTTATTATCTAAACTCATGAATAATTCCAATATACTACATTAAACAATTCGAATATTAATTTAATCATCTAGGATCAATTCTGGACTGCCGGATGCACTCACCGAAGAGTCGTTGAAAAAGTCACTAAAAAAGGTCAACTGTGCTGCATAGCGGTGAAATTGGTGTCAACGGATTCGTAACGAAGAGTAGATGCTGGAAATATACACCACTCTCCCTCACTCGCCGGAGGATCACCGGAAAATGTGTCTGCAATCTGCAAATTTCACCGGATTCCGGCCAAATTCAAACATTCACTAAAATTAGCAAATGAGATACCAAATCGAAACTTAAGAGAAAAGGAGTTCAATGGTGCCAGAATCGACGAGAACATAGATCGAAGTTGGCTGGAAAAGCTCTCAAAAAATTTCTGCCCGGCGAACACTTTACCGAGCGGTGCGGCGACGAGGCTTACACCGAGAGACGCATCGAAGACCGGGCTTCCTCTCTGGCTGGCGCGTGCAGTTGATTAGCGACCGGAAGGCGACGAAACGGCAGCAGGAGCCTTCCTCTCTCTTTCTCTCTTTCTCTCTCTCTCTGTGTCTCCGTTTCCCCAAAATTCCAGTAGAAACTGATTGGTTCACATGAACCAATCAGGTTTGTGTACATATATAATAATAATAATAATAATAATAATAATAATAATAACCATTTCTGAAATTAATTTAAGAAAATAGATAAATAACTAATTAATTTATTTTAAGTAAATAAAATACTCAATTATTAATAAATTTATAATTAAAAATTCAAGATATTACAATCTCCCACCCCCCCTGAAACGAAATTCGTCCTCGAATTGGGATAAAAATAGAAATTCACAAAAGATAATATATATTTCATTAAAATAACACAAGTTTGGTTTCGTTAAATATCAATGCATAAATACTTAAAAATATTAAAATATCACATTTCAAAATAAATCAACTAGCCCCAAACAGATAAGGGTATTTCTTTCTCATCTCGGCTTCTACTTCCCATGTACGGTATTCGTTAGTGTGATTACACCACATAACTTTAACCATAGGAATTTTCTTGGAACGAAGCCTGCGAATCTGAAAATTCATTATAGTTACAGGAACTTCCTCATAAGACAGGTTTTCACAAATATGAACTTCTTGTGGCTGCAAATTGGGATAAAAATATAAATTCATAAAAGATAATATATATTTCATTAAAATAACACAAGTTTGGTTTCGTTAAATATCAATGCATAAATACTTAAAAATATTAAAATATCACATTTCAAAATAAATCAACTAGCCCCAAACAGATAAGGGTATTTCTTTCTCATATCGGCTTCTACTTCCCATGTACGCTATTCGTTAGTGTGATTACACCACAAAACTTTAACCATAGGAATTTCCTTGGAACGAAGCCTGCGAATCTGAAAATTCATTATAGCTACAGGAACTTCCTCATAAGACAGGTTTTCACAAATATGAACTTCTTGTGGCTGCAACACATGAGAAGGATCAGAAATATATTTCCTCAGCATAGAGATGTGGAACACAGGGTGGACATGTGAAAGGTTTAATGGCAAGTCCAAACGATATGCGATTGCTCCAACTCTCTCAATGATCAAATATGGGCTAATATACCTTGGTGCCAACTTTCCCTTCTTACCAAATCTCATTACTCCTCTTATAGGAGAAACTTTCAAAAAGACAAAATCGCCCACATCAAAAGAAAGATCTCTACGCCTAGGATTATAATAATTCTTTTGCTTGCTAAAGGCAGTTTTCAACCACTCTAGAATTATAGGGACTTTTTCTGAAGTGATCTGAACCAAATCAGGTCCTGCCAACTGTCTTTCTCCAACTTCCTCCCAGCAAACTAGAGATCTGCACTTCCTACCATACAGAACCTCATAAGGTGCCATTTCAATACTGGCATGATAGCTATTATTGTAAGCAAATTCAATTAATGGCAAGTGCCAATCCCAATGACCTCTAAAGTCAAGTATGCACATTCGAAGCATATCCTCCAAGGTCTGAATTATTCTCTCAGACTGACCATCCGTCTGAGGGTGAAAAGCTGTGCTGAAATCTAACCTTGTACCCAAAGCATCTTGCAAAGATTTTCAGAATCTAAAAGTGAACTGGGGCCCTCTATCTAACACAATGGAGACTATGACTCCATGCAAATCAATTATCTTTTCCACATACAATCTTGCATACTTAGCCATAGAGTAATTGACCTTAACAGGAATAAAGTATGCCAATTTGGTTAATCGATCCACAATAACCCATATAGAGTCATACCCTGCAATAGTCTTAGATAACCCAGTCACAAAATCCATGGTGATCCTTTCCCATTTTCACTTAGGAATAGGAAGTGGCTGTAACAATCCAGAAGGCTTCTGATGCTCCAACTTTACTTGTTGACAAGTTAGGCATCTAGAAACAAATTCAGAAACATCTTTCTTCATGTCATTCCACCAATAAATACCCTTCAAGTCATGGTACATCTTGGTGAAACCTGGGTGCATATTGTACTCTGCGAGGTGTGCTTCTTCTAAAATCTCTTTTCTCAAATTATCTACATCAAGAACACATAAACGAGAACTATGTCGAAGTACTCCATCATCATCTATCACGAAGTCTCGAGTACTACCTTCCTGCACCTCATCCACAATCCTGCATAATTGTGAGTCCCGTCTCTGAGCCACCTTAATTCTTTCCACTAGAACTGAACAGACTTTGGAATGTGCTAACAGTACTCCAGAGTTGTGCACCTCCAACTGCAATCCTTCATCAAATAATTCTTGCAACTATTTAACTATAGACTTCTTCTCTACCACAATATGAGCTAAACTACCTGCTGACTTTCTACTGAATGCATCAGCTACAATATTTGCTTTATCAGGGTGGTAAAGAATGGTGCAATCATAATCTTTAAGAAGCTCAATCCATCTTCTCTGCCTCAAATTCAAGTCCCTTTGGTCAAAGATGTACTTCAGGATTTTATGATCAGTGTAAATCTCACAAGTTTCACCGTACAAGTAATGCCTCCAAATTTTTAAGGCAAAAGTTACTGCTGCCATTTCCAAATCGTGGTGGGGTAATTCTGCTCATTGCTTTTTCAACTGGCGAGAGGCATAAGCAATCACTTTACCACGCTACATCAACACACACCCCATACCAATTCTCGAAGTATCACAGTAAACGATGTAACCTCCCATACCTGAAGGTAAGGTTAATACTGGAACTGAGGTAAGACAATCCTTAAGCCTTTGGAAACTGTCTTCACATGCTTCAGTCCATTGAAACTTAACATTCTTTTGTGTTAATCGAGTCAGAGGGGCTGTTATCCTTGAAAAATCTTAGACAAATTGGCTGTAATAGTCTGCTAACCTTAGAAAACTACGAACTTCGGTAACTGTAGTAGGCCTTAACCAGTTTGTAACAACTTTCATCTTTTTAGGATCCACCATAATACCATCCTTAGTAACGACATGCCCCAGAAAGGCTACATTGTCTAACCAAAATTCACACTTAGAGAACTTAGCATAAAGCTGATGATTCCTTAAAGTTTGCAAAACCATTCTCAAGTGTTGAGCATGTTCTTCAAGAGTCTTCGAGTATACCAAAATGCCATCGATAAACACAATGAAAAAACGATCTAGGAATGGTTTAAACACTCGATTCATCATATCAATAAATGCGGCAGGTGAATTAGTGAGTCCAAAAGACATCACAAGAAACTCATAATGCCTATACCGAGTTCTGAATGTTGTTTTAGGAATATCTTCCCTTCTGATCCTCAACTGATGATATCCCGAACGAAGATCAATCTTTGAAAAACATTTAGCATTCTGAAGTTGGTCAAATAAATCATTAATTCGAGGAAGAGGATACTTATTCTTTATAGTCACCTTGTTTAGTTGTTTGTAATCAATACAGAGGCGTATCGATCCATCTTTCTTTTTCACAAAAAACACTGGAGCACCCCAAGGCAAAGTACTAGGTTGAATATAACTGTTTATCCAAAAGATCTTACAATTATTCCCTAAGCTCCTTTAGTTTTGCAGGTGCCATCCTATAAGGTGGCATTGATATAGGGTTTGTTCCAGGTACCACATCAATACAAAATTATATCTCTCTATCCGGAGGTAATCCTGGATCTTCAGGAAATACATCAGGGAATTCATTCACTATAGGCACTTTCCCCATGCTTCCGACCTCCTTAGAAACATCTCTAACAAGAGCTAAATAACCTTGACAGCTATGACGCAACATCTTTATAGCACTGATAGCTGAAACAAGATTATAGGGAGTAACACTTCTATCTCTCTTAAAAGAAAACTCTGCATCACCAGGAATATGAAAAACAACTTCCTTGTTGCAACAATCGAGGGTAGTATAATGGGTCGACAACCAGTCCATACCCAAAATTACATCAAAATCCATCACATCAAGCATAATTAAATCGGCAGGAAGAATTCTTCCTTCAACTCGAACTGGATATGCTGGAAAAGCTGTGTCTACCAGCAAAGAATCACTCATAGGAGTGGCTACTGATAATGAATACTCAAGACTGACAGGCATCATATTAAATTTAACATCGAAACTGAGGGATACAAAGGAGTGCGTAGCACACGGATCTAATAATACACGAGCCTCTAAATAACAAACAGAAAGAATACCTGCCACCACCGTATTTGAAGCCCGAGCATCCTGATGAGTAAGTGTGAAAACCCTAGCCTGGCCTTGGTTTTGTCCCCTACTAGCAAATCTAGGCTCTGTCCTTGACTCTGTTCCCTACCTCTACCCCCAAAACCATGACCTTGTTGGCCACTAAATCGTCCCCCGTACTGAGAAGGAGCTGTGGTGTGCATAGACTGAGCTATACTGGCTACAGATCCCTGGGTGAAAGCTCTCTGGCCACCTGCTACAGGGCAATCTCTAGCAAAATGACCCGATTGATCACATCTATAACATACACCTGATCCCTGCCAACACTGCCCCTGATGACCTCTACCACATTTAGCACATATTGTGGTACCTAATCCTGAACCACTATAACTGGATCCACCACTACTACCACTGTAGCCTCTGCTATGTCTAAACCCACCTTTACTTCTGCCTTTACCCCTGCGTCTGTGGGAACCTTGTGAATCAGTGGAGTAAGTCCCCATAGTGAAAGCGCCAACAGTACTCGCAAAATTAGATATGCCCTGACCTTCACGTCTGCTGGTCTTTCTGGCTTTCTTTTTTTTTTTCCTCTACAGTGAACTCTATATCACAGGAAACTTCCACTATTTCACTAAAAGGGCGACCCTGACGCCCACTGAGCAGAGATAAATAATCATCACTAAAAGCCCTGACATAATGAAATTTCTTAGCTTCATCATCAGGCACTTCAGTAGGTACAAATTTGCACAAACCAAAAAACTTGATGGTAAACTCTGATACAGAAGTGTGCTCATCTTTCTTCAATCCCTCAAGCTCGATCATCTTTCTATGTACAAATCCAGGAGGAACAAACCATGCCAATAACTCTCTGCTAAAGTCCTCCCAAGTCATCTCTTGGTATCTCGACCTGATATAGTCCTTATACCATGTCTGAGCTGGTCCCTCTAGCCTACGGCTACTGAAATAAATAGATATAGTATCTGAGCAACCCAACTCCAAACAAATTTCTCGAATGTTATCCAAGAAGTCATAAGCTTGCTTTTCATCACTAGAGAAAGTAGGGGGATGATGCTTGATAAATCTCTTTAAAGATACTGTAGGGGCTGCTGGTGCTGTAGCTGGAGCTGCTGGAGGGATGGCTCTAGTCACATCAGTCATAATCCGCTGAAATCCAGCAAGCACGACATCCACTCTAGTAGGAGCCTTATCACCAACCTGCCTACTTCTACCTCTACGACTAGGGGCTGGTGCTGTCGGACCTGTAGAGCCCTCCTCCTCTAGAGCAGCATGCTCCGCAGTGGCAGCAGCTTGAGCTCTCGCAGCTGCTCTCCTTGCTCTAGTGCTCATTTTTCTGAAAAGGAACAAAATAATTTATAAAATGAAGAAAGATAGTCCATACATAACATAACATAGCCACACCCATATATACTACTAAATTCTTATCAAGCAGGTACTGCAGAAACTAGAAGCAAGTGAGACATGGAAAGACGTGCTGGAATCCTATGCTATGCAATTACGGTTCCCTAAGAAAATGAACCAAAAGCTCTGATACCAACTTTGTCACGACTCGACTCTAAGGGCACGTGACTGGCACTAGGGCAAGGGAAAGCTTAAGACTTCCAGAACCCGTAGTCAGCCTGATATGTCTAATCAACAAAGAATATACCAGGGAATCATAATTTAAGGGCTAAGGGCCCACATGCCAACAGAACATGTACTAATATCATAAATAAACCATTCAAGTCACATTTCAACATATATCATCAGGTTTCTGTTTAGAAGAATATATAATCATACCATAGTACAGATAAATAGATACCATTCAGCAGTATAATATAGATATAAGGTCGGTCTACTGTAATTGTGAAATTCTAAAATTATAATATTATACACAACAACAAATTAATATAAAATTCACTGTCGGAGGAGATGACAGGGAAACTCAATAATAATAAAATAATTAGCTCATCCTGCAACCTGAAAAAAAAAATAAGGAGAAAGGGGTGAGCGTCTCAACTCAGTGAATGATACTAACCAATATATAAATATGATGCTCTAATATCAATCTAATATTAGTGCTCATGCAACGTGCTATACATACAAATAATCAAGTAATCATACAAGAGTGGAGATTAATCCACATGAACCACACTAAACCTCATATTTGGGGAGCCGATCCCCCTATCCTGACTCTCTGAATCCAAATACTATCTCTTAAAATCCAATTCATAAGGTCATAACCGTCCATGGCTTAAGCCACGCACCGCCGACCCGACTGGCAGCAGCACCGGGTGATGAGCAAGCCCTCAAGCCGTCATACACTAGTCATAGCTCATCATAAATAATCATCATCATATCATAATCATAATCTTAAGTGGTCTTTGTGTTATCCCAATCCCATCCAGCATCCACAATTAACATGCAACACATATTCAATGAAACATTCACATTCACATGCTAACATGTTCATTTGATATTTATAATGTATAATTATACATATATATACATACAATAAATATAAATGCATGAAAACAAGAAAATATATTAGAAAGTATCACTCATAACACAGGTGTAGGAAATCAAAGTTCGATCACTGACTGAGATCTGAGGTTGCAGATGATGGTCCTGGACGATCTATAAAATAAAGCATTAACGGATTATTATAATAAGAATTATGAGAATCAAAAGATAAATACATCCTAAGACCGTGGAGAAATCTACTAAAATCCGGCAGAGTTTTTCCTAGAGTAGACCCAATCCCCCTGAAACTCAGACAACAGATTTAATATCGAAATATCGAATATCTCAATTGGGTTCCCATAGCAATTCTTAAAATCAAATTCCAATAATATAATTATTATTCCCTTAATAATTTTAAAATAATTTAATTACCATTTATTATCTAAACTCATGAATAATTCCAATATGTTACATTAAACAATTCGAATATTAATTTAATAATCTATAATCAATTATGGATTGCCGGATGCACTAACCGGAAAATGTCAAATTGTGTCGGACAGCGACGAAATTGGTGTCAACGGATTCGTAACGAAGAGTAGATGCTGAAAATATACACCACTCTCTCTCACTTGCTGGAGGATTGCCGGAAAACTTGTCGGCAGTCTGCAAATTTCACCGAATTTCGGTCAAATTCAAACATTCACTAAAATTAGCAAATGAGATACTAAATCGAAACTTAAGAGAAGAGGAGTTCAATGGTATTAGAATCAGTGAGAACGGAGATTGGAGTTGGCCGAAAAAGCTCTCGAAAAATTTCTAGCTGGCTAACGCTTGATCAGGGGGTGAGGCTGCATGGGGCGACGAGGCTTACACCGAGAAATGAGTCGGAGGCTAGGCTTCCTCCCTGGCCGGCGCGTGCAGTTGATCGACGACCGGACGGTGGCGACAGCCTTCCTTTTTTTCGCTCTCTCTCTTTCTCTCTCTCCCCAAAATTCCAGCAGACACTGATTGGTTCTGTATACATATAATAATAATAATAATAATAATAATAATAATAATAATAATAATAATAATAACCTTTTTTTAAAAATTAATTTAAGAAAATAGATAAATAACTAATTAATTTATTTTAAGTAAATAAAATACTCAATTATTAATAAAATTTATAATTAAAAATTTAAGATATTACAATATAAATATTCTTATTATATATGATGTAATTGCTTCATTTAGCATCATCTTATTAAAATTTATGAGTTGATTAATAATTAAAATTTTTTTTTAATTGTGTGAGAAAAAAAAATTTACAGTTTATTTTGAATGAAGGGAGTATTTTTTTTTTTTTTTTTTTAGAGATTTGTACAATATTTTTGTGCACTTTAATGAGACCATGCTGTGTCAAATCCTTCTTTTAACACTTCACAAACTATGAAATGAAATCACTTCTTTTTATCCTATGAAAAGGTTTTTGGAAAGTGTGAAAATTTGTCTCTCACTCTCTTTCCTTAATTACTAAATATATTTACATTTTTTTTTCTTTGAATATTATCTTATATTTTCACTTATAATTTAATATCCATAACATATGAGAAATAGCAATTATAATGAAGGTAATTGAATTAAGCATCAGCCTTTTGTTTTCACTTTATTGATTCTTATATGTCCTTATTATATGAATACCATCTTCACCTATAATTTTATATAAGAGGAAATTGAAAATTTGTTCAGATTAATATCTCTCAATATATATATATATATATATATTTAAAAATGTTTTTTAAAGCTTATTTTTTTAAATTAAAAAAAAAACAGAAATGCCCTCTAAATATACTTGTTTTTCTTTTTATTAGAATTTGATTTATAAAACTTTGTATTCAAGATAAAAGGTAATTTTTAAATATATAAACTGCGTGTAAAATGTGTATTTTTATAAAAAATTTAATTTTAATTAATGCATAAATTAATTTGAGAATACTTATAACCGATAAAAAAAATATATTTAAATTTAAAAAATATTAAAAATTTAATTCATCTCTATCATAATTTTTCTCATAAATTGAAATTTAAAACAGGCAAAGTGCAAACTAAATCACATTAGGCTCTCCCTCATGGAATAATTGAGATCCAATAATAATAATAATTTTGTGATCTAATTAGGTAGTACGCGGCAGCATCAACAACGTTAAAGGTGATAAAATTTGAAGTGTGGTCCCCACAGTCCCCAGAGAGTGGGATACAATTCCCGAAATGTCCTTTGTCTCTGATATCCTGCGACCGACGTGTCGTTATCAAGAAAGGCTGCATTTCTTTCTTTCTTTCTGGGTTTTGGAATCTAGAGTGGGTCCCATATTTAAAGAGTAAGAACCAATGAGAGAACGAAACGTGGTAAGCATCTAGAGCATGTGCAGTGCAACTGCAACGACATGAGATGTGTACTTTTTGGTACTTTTAATAAGTTTTACACTTTATGGCCAAAGCTGGACCTTATTCAGTTAGATTTTCACATTTCTTCCAATTTTTTTTTTTTAAGTAAAACATTTTAATTTTAAATAATTATATTAATAATTTTATATATAATTTAATTTTATGCTTAATTTGGATGCTCATCGTTTCAATTCAAAAACAATTTGTCTAATTTTCATACATCAAGTTTAAATGTTAGTTATTAGGAGAAATATTAGTTTTTTTTTTTTTACTCAAAGAAATGTTAGTTTATAATTTTCGTAAAATGATTGTTTGTAAGAAGTGTAAAATAATTTTATTTTTAATTTTTCTACAACATAAAAATTAATTGAAAGAATAATTTTTAGTAATAATTTATATTTTTATGAAAAATGTCGTCTCCTGATCTAATAAGAGGTTTCTAGTTCGAGTCTCAATATTAATTGAAATCAATTTTATAAAAAAAGAAAAAAAAATTATTGGTCATCTCCTTATGAGGGAAAAAAAACTATTTAAATTATTATTAGTTGTTATTATTAATATGTATAATAGTCATTAAGAATAAATATTAATATTTATTTTTTTATTTAAATAAGTATAAATTATTTCAAAAAAACTTAATTTTTGTAAAAAATATCTGTTTGACTACCTAACATCGATCTACTTAACAATTAATAACTATTACTAAAAAAATAAATAATCAAATGAGTTTAATGCAACTATTAAGAACCAAAAAACTAATAGCTACGTCAAATTTTTTTTGCCACACTCATTTAGGGATATAAACTATGGAAGCAATTGAAAAAGATTTAGGGATATAAACTATGCAATCCATTGTTCATTGAAATGGAATATGCTTTGGTGCACATATAGAATGATAAAATAGTATTAGTAGTCTCTTTTATGCATGTAGTAGTGTTTGAAAATTTTCCAACTACTACAAATAATTGAAATATATTTAATATAATATCAAATTTAATCTATTTTTGTTCCTTGAATAGCAGTTTAGTGATTGAGTATTTATTTCGTAATTTAAAAAAAATTAAAAAATTCAAATTTTAATAATTTTCACCTATTTAAAAAAAAAAATTTAATGTGTCAAAAAAATTAATTGATATTTTTAATTTGATTAAATGCAAACAATTCATATGAAGATAAAAAATTATAAAAAAAAATTAAACAATTTATTTTTGTGCTATATTCTCATGATTTAAATCTTAATCAATAATAAATCATCTTACCACTAAATTAAAAGCTTTGCTAACTTGAAGATTTACATAAAAATAGATATGGGGTATAATTGTAGTAGGTTCTTAATCCATTTGGATTAACCCTTTCTTATGACATAGTTGGGTAAACCTTTAGTCAAACCCCCTTTTAGCAAATACATGATAAAAAAAGATGCAATTTGTAGTGAGTTCAAGTTGTAATGTATCACTTTCACCCATTTCTTAATTTGATTACTACACACTAATTATTATTAATAATAATAATAATATAAAAATATAAAGGTGTGAATCAATATGAATAATTAATTGATATTATGCCTCTTGTAAGTGTGAAAGGTTCAAAAATAGTATATACTATAATTATCTATAATTATCCCATTTATTTAAAAAAAAAAAGTAATTAGAATGACAATTAAGGGAAACCTAGAGGTTACCCATTTTCCACATGAGCAAATATATAAATGGACATGTGTTTTTCGTCTTTAATTTGAATTGTATGCCTACATTATCTAATAATAATAATAATTTAAAGAAGTTTCTTATTTTTCACACATAACTACTTGTTTTAGTCCAAAAATTTGGATTTTTAATTTCAAAAATTAATTTTATTGAAGGAAAAATAGAAAGAAATTTAATTGCTTAAGAGCCCTTAAATTAACCAAAAAGGACTAATATGCCCCTATTCTAATGACCTAATGAACAGAAATATTGAAGGCTAAATTGTCCTTAATCCATTATTATTACCTAATATAACACAATCCTCAACAACCTCTAATCACGGGTCTATTTCAAAATCAATCAAAGGAATTCTTGCTGGAAAAATGTAGTAATTAATTTATAATTATAGAAAATCAGAATATCATTAGCATTTAAAGACATAAATAATTACAAGATTCTGTTTGGATTTTAACCCCTTCAATTTAATCCCATTTTTTAATTTTTTATTTTTACAATCAGTTGACCATAATAGCCTATTATTATTATATCAGGCTAACTTTTTACCATATTAATATTCAAAATTTAATTTTTTGTTATATGAAAAAAATATACTATGTAAATTTCACAGAGACTGATCACAATTGAGACCCCTTTAATCACCGTACAATTTTTTTACATCAAAAGCACACTAATGTGATGGGAACAATGATGATGAATAGACAAATTTTTGTGGGGCATCACCTTAAAATATTCCACTAAAAATCTCTTTGATAGTTGATATACTATTAAGGATTTGTGAAGAGGCCCCACAGTTCTTAAAAATGAACGGTTCAGATTGGTGAATCTGTTTACAAACTATGCACATCATATCCACATTATCCTGTTCTTGAAGAAGGACTACAGGTTTGATATGGAGACAGAGAAAAAGATTACCTTAAAAAAAATAAAAAAATAATAAAAAAAAAGTTGAGAGAGAGAGAGAGAGAGAGAGAGAGAGAGTCCATTATCATATATAAACCATTAACAAATGTGAGAAAAAGAAAAAGCTTTTGTTTTCTGTTAGGGAGAAGGGAAAGGAAAAGCTAAAGACAAATACTGAGTGTAGAGAGAGAAAGAGAAAGAGAAAGAGAAAGAGAGAGTTTTTGTGTATTGTGTGTGCTTAAAAAAAACTAATAGATTTCTGTTTTGTTGGGGGTTGAAAGTTGAAACCTCTTTCACTCTCTTCTTCTGGCCATCACTATCATTGTCCCATTTGTACAGCTTTTTTTACTTGCTTCCATTTTCTTTTTTTTCTCTCTCTCTGTTCTCTCTGTTTTTTTCTTTTTGATCCACTTCCATTGAATCTTTCTCTTTTTTGTTATCTGGGTTTTGTTAGAAAGGTTCAATAATTTAAGTCTCAATTTCAAAATTTGGGAAAAATCTTTACTTTTGTGAAAAGTTTTTATTTTTGGTTCTTGATCTCTGTTTTTTGTGTTCCCTGTTTCGTTTTCTTATCTGGGTGTTTTGAGTTGTTTGATTTACAATGACTGTTGAGGATAAAAGGAGTGGTTTAGTCAATGAAGATAAGTTTCCAGTGGGTATGCGTATTCTAGCTGTTGATGATGACCCAATTTGCCTTAAAGTTTTAGAGAATCTGCTTCGGAAATGCCAGTATCATGGTATATTTCTGTTTTCTTCTATGTTTCTTCTATGATTGCCATGTTTTTTAATTTGGGTTTTGTTTGTTTTTCTAACGTGGCTCATTTGTTTTTCAATTCTTTTTGTTTGATTTGATTTTAACCCAACTCTGTATATGTGTGTGGTTTGGAGTATAATACTAAATTCTCTGCCAAGGTGCTCTGTTTTATTTGTAATTCAACGCTTCTGTTGATTCAAGTTTCAATTTGTGTCTTTTGATCGTTGGGTTTTTTCAATTCTCTTATTATTATTAGAAAATTTTCAATTGAAGTTTAATTTTTATAGTTTTATAGATTTATCTAAGTCTTGCTAGCAATTAGAATCTATTCTTCTTGTCACCCGTTATTGTGTTTTTATGGGTTTTGTGGTACATGTAAAATTGATCTAATAATTATAGTATATGGGTTTCGAGTTGTGACTATGTACATTTAGATTCTTTCGAGTTTGGTTTCTTTTCTTAACTGTCATTAATGATTTTTGCAGTTACAACCACCAATCAAGCAATTGCAGCTCTGAACATGCTTAGAGAGAACAGAAACAAGTATGACCTGGTTATTAGTGATGTTAACATGCCTGACATGGATGGCTTTAAACTCCTTGAGCTTGTGGGGCTTGAAATGGACCTACCTGTCATCAGTAAGCATGGACCCTCATTCTTTTTGATAGTGAATGTTCATAATTTATGATTATTGCTATAAAATGGTAAAGAATTTTAATTAAGAGTAGGTATTTTTCTTGGGATTTCATGTAATGCCTATTTTTGTTCAAAATTCAAGATACTTGTGTTCATGATTACTCCATAGTTTTCAACTTAATGACCAAATGAAATTTCTTTGAAATCGATGGATGGATTAGTTCTAAACATGTTGCCTATGGATTTTGTTACAGTGTTATCAGCACATAGTGATCGGGAGCTCGTATATAAGGGGGTTACACATGGTGCTGTTGATTACTTGCTAAAGCCTGTGAGAATTGAGGAACTCAAGAACATATGGCAACATGTGATCAGGAGAAAAAAATTACAACCCAAGGACCAAAACAGGTCTCCAAATCAAGAAAAGCCTTGTGATGGAGCAGGAGAAGGTGGACAAGGAGTGTCATCAAGTGGTAGTGCAGATCAACATGAAAAAGTAAATCGGAAACGAAAGGACCAAGATGAAGATGAGGATGAAGAGGGTGAAGATTTAAATGAGAATGAGGAGCCTGGGACTCAGAAGAAGCCCCGGGTTGTTTGGTCTGTGGAGCTGCATAGGAAGTTTGTTGCAGCTGTTAATCAATTGGGTCTTGATAGTAAGTTCCTCTGCATAAGAGTGATGTTTTACATTTGTATAACAGTAACACCATTCCTAGTTCGTTTCTTTTATTCCTTAACTTTTACAAGAATCAATTGCAGAGGCTGTTCCAAAGAAAATTCTTGACCTGATGAATGTTGAAGGGCTTACAAGGGAAAATGTGGCAAGCCATCTGCAGGTTCTAATTTTTCCCATTTTCTTATTTCATTTCCCATAAAAATTTAGTAATGTCATGTATATGATTATTAATTCTGGAATTAATAATTATTTGGCCCTGGAATGAAATCGAATTTGGTTGTATATGGAGTTAAACATGTGGTTTTCAGTATTTTCAAAAAGTTGGCATGATCTTCAAGGATATTGCAAAAAATTGAATATTGAACCTAGTTAGGGAAGAATCCATATGAGCCCCACTGTGTATTATAGTAGGTAATGACTAACCTGGTTGTGTTGTATGTGTGGCAATCTGAGTAGATGTGACTGATGAATTATGATGTAGCTTACTGCTTACATTTTGTTACAGAAATATAGGCTTTACCTTAAAAGAATCAGTAATGCAGCATCCCAGCAAGCCAATATGGTAGCTGCTTTTGGGGCTAAAGATTCCTCTTACTTGCGCATGGGGTCGCTGGATGGATTTGGAGACTTTCGTACTTTGAGTGGACCTGGAAGGCTTTCAAGCACATCTATATCCTCATATCCTCCAGTGGGTATGCTTGGTAGATTAAACTCCCCTGCTGGTTTAAGCTTGCGGGGTATAGCTTCTTCTGGTCTTCTCCAGTCAGGTCATTCCCCAACTCTCAGTAATTCTGTTAATACTCTCGGAAAGCTTCAGCCAGCTCTTTTGCCTTCAAGCCAAGGTGCAAATTTGTTTCAAGGTGTTCCATCATCAATGGAGCCCAACCAGCTGCAGGGAAAATCTAATACCCATATTGGAGAGTTTAATCGCAATGATGATACATCAGGCTTTACACTAGCTACTAGCTTTTCAGATGCTAGAGTGAGTATTGGTGGCTTGAGCAATGCTGTTTCCAGTTCCTCAAGCAAACCCCTAATGCTACAAGTCAACCCACAACAAAGTCAGAGTAGGGGAGCATTTGCAAATCAGTCTTCTCTTAGTGTGCCTTCATTGAATCAGGAATCTTTTGATGTTGGTGTTCATGGTTCTTCAAATTTTCTGGATCATAGTAGATGTAATGAAAACTGGCAGGGTGCAGTTCAGTTAACCAAATTTCCAACAAATTCTTTGCCTTTGAGTGAACCATTCAATCATGATCCATTATCCACTAGTAACTTGAGAGAAAATATGTCATCCACCAGTTCTCAAATTTGTAACAGCCCAAATGACTTTTCTTCTTCCAATGTGCTTACAACTCCTTTGGATTCTAGAGTAGATATGCAAGGGCAAACGGGCTTGATTGGTAATGTTGTTCACGATATAAGTTACAATTCAAGGCAGTGGTGGGAAGAACATAGCCAGGATTATCACCCCAACCTAAATAACTCATTCAACACCATGAACCCTCTGGTTTCAGGCAATGGTCTTGTGGGTTCTTTGAGCCAGAGCATGGACCAAAGAAAAAAGTTTGATGCGTCTTTGATTGGCCAGTTAAACAATGTTACCCCATCCATTTTCCAGCATGCTAGAGTTGAAAAGTCTGCCTTGGACCCAAAAGTGAGGTCAAATGAGGACTATCTCTTGGAGCAAACGAAGTCCCAGAATGGCTTCGCTCAGAATAACTACGAGTCCTTGGATGATATAATGAATGCAATGATCAAACGGGTATGATCACACGTTTTGCTTTGCCTTGCCATTTACATTTTTGGAATGCGTTCCTAATTATAAGTTTAAATTGGTTGTTGAATATTATATGGATTGAACAACAAAAATAGGAGTCCATATTTTAATGCTAAACCTAGATAAAGTAGAACTGTTTTTAGGACATATAGCTTGCAGACACCACATGTTTTGCCTTCTTTCAGTTCTCATGCTAAATCCAATCTAATTCACTAAATTCTTCTGTTGTCGCTTACTATTGAGTATCCATACTTATCATATGCATGCCAACTTAGTAATGTATGCCAGCTAGGGATATCCAGATATGTTGACATGAAATTTATAACTGCTTCAATTTTATGTAAAAACTAAAATTTGTTAATAGAAGTCTTTAAATCTATTAAATTACATTTACTAATGACTTGCTTTGAGATTTTTATATCTGAATCCATGTAGCATTAATAAAATTTCTTAATATAATTTATTTGTTATTTATAACCTATGAGTTTATTGGTAATATAATGCACCCCAAGAAATGATTTAGGGAAATTATCTTTGAATAAAAATGAGGAACTCTTAAATAAAGCTCAAGACTTTCACTTTCCATGTAATGTAAGTATCAAAAATTTGTACGTCTGATTGTTTTTAAAGAACAAAGTCCTTAATGTCTGCTTTATTTCACAATATGGTTATGTTGCATCTCGTGTGATCAATGCTTTTTGCTGGCACTTAGTTCTTGATGCATTGTGTGTTAGATGGGTAAACCTTTTTTTAGATTGTTATTTGGATTCCTCATCTAATGCACAATGCATCAAGAACTAGGAGCCAGCAAGAAGCATTGATCATGCAAGTGATGCAACATAATCATATTGTGAAATCAAGTAGACATTAAAAAAGAAGTGTAGTAGCCAACAATTGCATTAACTTATGCAGTAATGTAGAGTTCATTTGTGCAAAACCATAGGAGCAAAAGTAATAGATGAAAGACTAGGATTACTTCTGAACTTGTTAGGTTTAAAACAGATAGTATAAATTAGTACCATTAATGGGAATGCACATGATTTAAACAAATCAAACAGAAAATTGATGTTGAAAATATTTAATATTGGAGCTGACATTAGTACTATAGTTCCATTAGCCACTGTGTTTAATTTTTCACCAGGAATAGCATTTTGGAAGTTAGCTGACACTACTGTAATTGTAAAGCTTCAGGTTTCAGAAGGTATTGACCAGAAATAAGAAAATGTTGATTATGAATAGACAAAACTAAAGAATAAATCACATCAGAGTTCTTGAATTTTGCTCACTAAATTACATGTTAAATAACAATAAAGAAAAGCTGGTCTTTTTTTTTGGGTTAATTTGTTTCCAACTGGGGCTCAAACTCGAGACCTCACAGCCTTGAAGACAACTTTAGTCCCACTAAGCTAAAGCTCTTTAGTATAGCTGGTCTTTTTTGGCACAGTCTTCATACTGCGGCAGTCTCTTTATACTCTGAGCCATTAAATTTAAGTACTGAATAGTTCGGAAGTTCTGATACCGAGGGCTTGGATTGTAAGAAATGAAATATTTTTCAAGTGTCAAGTTCCTTATTTTGCAAGAGTTTTATGATTGATGATCAAATGTAAAATTACGCAGTAGTCTTGGCGATGGCTAAGGTATATTGTGGTTAAAGTCCTTAATTAGAGTACATGTCTAAAATGTATCTTCATATTTTTATTGCTAATGTTCTACTTGGATCCAACAGTAGAGTAGCTTCTTTCATTCCTCTTTCTAACTTGTTTGAACCTCTTGAGCATTCTTTGAAGCAGGAGCAAAATGAAGCGATGCTAATGGATGGCGAGTTCGGATTTGATGCTTACTCCCTGGGATCATGTATGTGAGACTTCTCTAAAGCTGAGCATAGAAAACGATGCTCCCAAAAACCTAAAATCCACACTCCTCTTCTGGAGGAATTTGTATCATTTTGTAAACTATTTTGCGTTTCTTTTCTTTTTCTTTTTTTTTCTCCCTTTTCCTAGTGTACTTTCTTCTTCCCCTTTCTTTGTTATTCTCTGTTACTGTAGTTAGTCGCTGCTTGATATTGATAGCAGAATTCCTAGTTTCTCAATTCTTTCTTGATCTCCT